>OZ023267.1:104816494-104926494 GCA_964006375.1 Tillus elongatus
CGCTAACAAACTTAGCGTCACCAGAGAATGAAAAATGAAAAGAATGGTTCATCCTCTGTTGACGCTAATTTTGTTAGTGAAACGATCGTCAGGTCTCCAAAAAGATGTGTTGTGGTGATTTCTATTCTCCAAGTGTACTTATAACTAAAACTTTATTAGCAGGCAGCGCAAAATGAAAACCGTAAAAACGTTGTTTGTTTTTAGATATCACTGAAATCCGAAATCCTACTCTACGTAAAGAATATGAATAGACGCAGCAAAAGTCAGCCATTTATAATGTTTTATTCTCGCTAACAAGAAATTTTGAGCCTTGGAGATAACGAAGCACATATTTCGTTATCATTGATATTACGAAGGGCGCTCAACCAGTTGTTTGAGAAATTGGTTTTCGTATCCTGAAGTTTTGCCAAAATATTTTGATACATATCTTCATCCTTCATCCTGAACGTTTTTCAGGGTGGTATAGGGATATTTTTAAAACGTACCTTGAACATTGCTTATTGCGCCAAGGGTTTTGAGCTTAAATGTTTATATTTTTGCTGATGTAAAATTGTGCACAACTTTCCTCTTTTGTTGTATAGGTCTTGTTTTTTATTTTTTATTTCAACAACACACCACGAGGGCTTACAGCTTAAATACTATCGTACCGTGGGTGTCGACAAGGAGGAAGAGGAAAGAGGCAACTTGTTAATTCTGGACTTGAAGGTTTGAGGTTCGGAGGAGAAGGAAAAACATCTGCCGGCAAGGAATTTCACAACTTGGAAGTCCTCGGGACAAAAGAGCGTGCATAACAAGATGTTCTATGTCTGGTGACTTGGACAGTAAAAGGGTGCATTCTCTCTGTTCCGCTGGTAAATCTGTTGGGGACAGCAGGTGGAGGAACTATGGAAGAAAGCTCCTCTGAGCGGTGCCCGTGCAGATATCCATAAGAGAGAGAGAGAGAGAGAGAGAGAGAGAGAGAGAGAGAGAGAAAAGGAAAGAGAGAGAGAGAGGTCACCAACGGCACGTCGGTGGGCAAGGGATGGCAGCCTTTGGGTGAGGGTAGCGCCACCGATGAGAGCCACCGATGAGACGTATGGCTCTCTTCTGAATGGAGTTCAGGCTAGCGAGTGTAGAAGCGACAGCGGCACCCCAGATGTGGGAGCAGTATTCGAGGTTTGGTCTTATTTGTGAAGTATATAACGTATAGAGATTAGCTGTTGAAAAGTATTTGTGAGCCCGGGAGAGGAAACCTAATTTCTTAGCAGCCGCTTCTGCAATTGATGTGACATGTTGGTGCCAATTGAGATTTCGATCCACAGAAATGCCAACAAGTGAAAAGGACTCATTACTTTGAATAACTTGGTTGTTTATTGTGATGGGTCTAGGGCTGGTGTATCTCTTATGAGAAAGAAATCAAGACTGTGATTTGGTGGGGTTGAATTGTACAAGATTTCTACTTCCCCAGTCTAATATTTTTTGGAGATCCACGGAGACAGAACCCTCCATGAGTCTGAGATTCTCATCTAATTGGGCTAAAGAGACAGGCTTAGAATATTGTATATTTTAGTGGAGGGTGGTGTCGTCCGCGTAATTGCGAACTGGCTTGGATGTGCTAGAGAAGAGGTCATTGATGTGGAGAAGAAATAAAGTAGGGGCTAAAGCTGAACCTTAAGGAACTCCTGCATTAATTGGATACAGTTTAGAGGAATGGCCATCCACGACAACAGAAATGCTGTCCACGTACAGAGTTTTGGTGGTAGGCCATAGGCCGGTAGTTTATTAAGCAGCGCTGCGTGCCAGACCTGGTCGAATGTTTTGGATATGTCTAGAGCGACAATCTGGGATTCACCGTGTAGTTCCATACACTTGTTCCAAGAATAGGTGATAAACGAAAGGAGGTCGGCAGTTGATCTGCGCTGACAGAATCCATACTGCCTGTTGTGGATTAGACTGTGTTTTTTAATAAATTTTAGTAATTCGGTGTTTATATACTTTTTCATCACTTTAGAGACGACTGAAAGGAGAGAAATAGGCCTGTAGTTGCTAGGGAGCGCCTTCGATCCTTTCTTGGGGACGGGTTGTACTCGAGCAGTTTTCCAGTTACTAGGGAATATGCCACTATTATAAGATGTCTGAAACAGACGAGTCAGGACAGGAGAAAGTTCTGGTGCGCATTTTTTGAGAACAATTGCTGGGATCTCGTTAAGGCTAGAGGCTTTCCTGGTATTAAGAGAAGAAAGCATCTTTATAGGTTTGTGGTACCTTTGTTAAACAATGATTTTAGTGAATTTTCTAAAAGAAATTTACTAATGAAGAGATCCCGACTTTTGAATTTTGAAAAAAATTCTTCACGTGAGTGCTAATTAGGGCCCCTAGAACACATATCCGAGGACAGTTTCAATTGTTCTATGTTATATATATATATATATATATATATATATATATATATATATATATATATATATATATATATATATATATATATACTCAAAAAATAGTGGGCCGATTTTGAATAAATTTGGTGAATACTTTCCTTTTGCAAGTGGCCTGAAGAAGTTCGTTAGACAGGAAAATCGGCCCAGGTTGTCCCGGAATTTTTTTTGTTTTCTTTAGAAACAAATTTATATCTCCGGAAATAACAAAGTAAGGGCAACCAAATTTGGTTCGCGGGTTTATATCATCATAGGTAACCTACCAAAATTTAGGTCTGTAGTTTAAAGGACAAAAAAGTTATAGGCATTTAAAGAAAAATAAATTGGGGTTTTCCTCAAAACGTCAAAGTTGCGATTTGAAACGTCAAAATTGGCAACGTTTAGGCAAAGAACCTGAAACTAATACAAGCTATGGAAATAAAATGTCTCAAGAAGAATGTTTTACAAAGTCTGAAGAAGTGTTAGCTTCATCCGTCATTGTCCTTCATTTTGCTATAATATTTCCAGAAAATTCATTTCAAATAGACCCTTTCTCTGATGCTTTGACAGTAGTCTTAGCTATAGAGCTTATCGTTTAATGGTATATAATTTTTGTCAAATTTTCGTTAAAAAATCAATAAAGGTCAATATATCCGTTATTATACCAGATACGAAGAAAAATTGTATATATTAATTATAGGGTGTTTTGAGCTGCATTTCAAAAAAGTATTTCTGCAATCACAGGGTGGCCCATAAGTCGTTGGTGATACCAATTTTTTTTTTAATCGGACACGCCTTATGTAATCGTATTTTTGCATTTTCCATCGAAATATAATGCATGTTTGTAAGAAAGGAAATTGGGGATGCAGCAGGTGCGTTACGGTAGCGAATTTTTGTTAAATGCTTCAAATTTGAAAAGCTCAATTTGCTATTAACCTATAAGGTTGACCAAAAAACCAGTGTTTCCGGGAACACATTAACTTTACTTTCGGGAATTTTGGTACATTTTCAAACAGTAAAGTTATTTTGATAAAACATGGCACATTGTTTATACTATATATGTTATACTGGTAACCAAATTTGATGCCTTAGAATGCCATTGAACTTTGAGCTTGCATTTACAATAGTCCACCACTCTGATATAATTTTAATGAATTGGTACGTAGCCTCACTAGCTACAATATCGAAATGTGATTCGTATTCACCTTTTACTGCACAATAAGTTGGTTCGTCGAAAATATTGCACACCAGTGATACTTTTCGCCTCTCCAAGTTGCTTGAATATGACTTATAATTCAATTTATTAGCTGTCTTTAACAAAGCTGAATATTTTTGTGTAAATAAATTGCTTAGATCTAAAAACTTAGCTTGTAGTGGAGGAGAATCTAAATCTTCCAACTGGATCACATTTTCAGTGATATCAAACAAGCCTGTTATGTTGTGTATGTTCGTGGATTGTAGTTACTGCTGTTACGTATTAAAATGGACTATATCGTGTTATGAAATAAAATCACTTGGAAACACTTAACTTAGTTATATATTTAAAGCGATAAAAACTATATACTATTGATATACATTATATATAGGCGGCACGTGTAATACCACAACGCGTGGTCGTGTACTAATCAAATGTACTCGGTGCTGAAGCTCTTCTAAGCTGATCTGATGAACGAATATACTGTGTCCAGGTCTTGATTATTGCAGGTACCCTCTTTTCGAAAGATGGGACATGCGCACAATACACTTCAGTTATGTCAGCTTGCTTGTGACATACAAGACTGCACTTCTACAACTTCAAAATTGCGCGGTAAAACTAGACAAAGCCTTTGCCCACAATATTTTTAACCGGGTTTAAGCTAACCACCTCTACTAAATGTTCTAAACTTTAATATACTAAAAGCAATATTTAAAACTGTAAACAAACACCTTGCATATATAGGCACAGTAACAATACACAATTCATAATCTAAAATCTAATCTACTTCACACGACTTTCGTGTAACCGAACATATAAAAACAGGACTGATGTCCGCGTTGCCAATTGTACCCCTTCCGGCCTGTACTGTAGATGGCCGTGCTTAGTTAGAATTTTTCATCCTTCAGATATATATATATATATATATATATATATATATATATATATATATATATATATATATATGTATGTATGTATGTATCACACCGATAACTCAAAAAATAATCGGCCGATTTTGACAAAATTTCGTGAATACCTTCCTTTTGTAAGTGGCTTGGATAGGTTCGTTAGCCAGGAAAATCAGCCGAGGTTTTCCCGGAAAATTTTGTGTTTTCTTTAGAAAAAAAATCATATCTCCGGAAATAACAAAGTAAGGACAACCAAATTTGGTACATCCTTTTATATCATACGCAAGTTTATATCATTATAGGTAAATTACCCACGAAAATTTAGCGCTGTAGGTCAAAAGACAGAAAAGTTATGGGCATTTAAAGAAAAATAAATTAGGGTTTTCCTCAAAACGTCAAAGTAACAATTTAAAACGTCAAAATTCGCAACATTTAGGCAAAGAACTTGAATCTAATACGGGCTATGGAAAGAAAATGTCTCAAGAGGAATGTTTTACAAACCATGAAGTCTTAATTTCAACCGTCATTGTCCTTCATTTTACTAAAATGTTTCCACAAAATTCATTTTAAATAAACCCTTTCTCTGATGCTTGGCAGTAGTCTTAGCTATATAGTTTATCGTTTGATGGTATATAACTGTTGTCGAATTTTCGTAAAAAACCAATAAAGTTCAATATATCCGTTATTCTACAAGATATGAAAAAATGTATACATAAATTATAGGGTGTCTTGAGCTACATCTTAAAAAAATATTTCTACAATCACAGGATGGCCCATAGGTCGTTGGTAATGCAAATATTTTTTTTAGTCGAAAACGCCTTATGTTTTTGCATTTTCCATCGAAATATAATGCATGTTTGTAAGTAAAGAAATTCTGGACGCAGCAAGTGCGTTACGGTAGCGAATTTTGATTAAATGCTTCATATTTGTAAAGTTCAATTTGCTATTAACCTATAAGATTAACCAAGGAACGGATTTTTTCGGTTACACTTACAGTTTACTTTCGGAAATTTTTGTACGTTTTCAAACACTAAAGTTATTTTGATAAAACATGGCACATTGTTTCTACTATATATGTTATACTGGTAATCAAATTTTATGCCTGCTTTCTGAAAAAAAAAACACATATTTGCTATTAAAAATATTTTTATGAAAATTCACTACCATAACGGATTTGCTACGTCCCGAACTTTTTAAAATGTGTTGTGGTGATTTGGGTTCTCCAAGTGTACTTATCAGTGGTCATCATAGATTCCAATCTTCACTTAGTATATTGTGGCTAATTAAATTCGTTTATTCTCCAAAATCTATTTAACCTTCCTAATGTCAGTAGTGTAGGAACTATGAACTCAAAGACCCCTTTCGCTGGCCCGGTAGTATAGAAAATCAATTTTGCAAATGCACACTAGACCTTGAATATGTAGAGTGTGGAGAACACTATCGTTAGAAGCTAGGTTAACGGGAAGTAACACGCAAACGTCTGTAGAAAGTCGGCTCGTTATTGGAGTAGATATAGCACAGTATATTATTAAGTATCTATATGGGTCAGAATTGTAAAGATAAAGTTTATACCCGCTCCTGGAGTTTACAGACGTTATTTGGTGATTCTCTTGTGTCACCATAGAGCACACTGCTTGCAATATCCGGTGCAATGCTAAAGTTACTTATTGGTTGTGTATCGGAGAAGTTGTTTTGTTATGTGAAACATATGGGTATTAATAAAATTAATCCGTCTGAAAATTCCTTATTCATTGGAGACCAGCATAGCCTTTGAAATATTCGATAACTTTCCAATATTTTTTGGTTATTCTACAAGGTACCTTTATGAGGTTCCGTTGTGATATGAAACACAAATAACTGCTGTTAGGAGGTTACACTTCCCATTTTCCCACTCAAAATAAATATAAATATCCGACGCAGCAAATTAGCTAAAGTAAAAAAAAATGGTTAAAAAGAGCCTAGAAATTTTAATTTTGGTACATTGTGTAGGCATTATATAACCGACTTAAGATTGAAGTACTACATTTGATTAAAATGAGTTTAATGTTTTTCAGCCGAACTGGCTTATGCTATTAGCAAACAAAAAACTATTTCCAATTTGCATTATTATCCGAAGGTTCATTTTTTGAGTGACCGCAAGGTCAATATATATATATATATATATATATATATATATATATATATATATATATATATATATATATATATATATATATATATATATATATATATATATATATATAGGTATGTGTGTATACGAGCAATAACTCAAAAAATACTAAACTGATTACAATCAAACTTGGCAAAGATCTTGTTTGGGCGAAAACCGAGGTCGCGTTCGTTAATGAGTCTTTATGCTCAAGCTTTTCCGGTGAAAAATCGGGGAAAACTTTTTAAAAACGTCATATTTTTTTAAGTATCCGAGTAACTGAAAACTTTACATATGGCTAGAAATAGTGCAAATGAACCTATGTTGTGTATTCTAAGTAATTTGGTACACAATATTTAGAGTTTTTTACAAATTAAAAATAAAATCCCAAAGACATGCGTTGAAAACACGTAGTGGTTAAAATCCAACGCCTGACAGACAGAGTAGTTAACTACCACGTGTAGATTGATTCATACAACAGGTATAAACCATACATCAGCTGTAACCAAACTAAATATATACCAGGCATAAACCATCCTACCAGAACCAACAATCGTGAAATCTCGGCTGCAATTATGGAAAATGACAGATGACATGAAATTAAAAATTTGCGAAGTTTTGATACTTAACCGTGGGATTTAATCAATTATTAAAATACTCTATATTTGTAGCTCCATTTATCGACCCCAAATACAGTTTTAGCGCAGCATAGATATATTATGCTGTGGCATAGTATAGCAGAAATGTAAACAAAATCAAGCCAATTCTATATAAAAATGATTCTAAAATATTTTATTTTATCTTTGAAACTTAAACATAAGACGTCATATAAGACTGAAACAGTCGTGGTATGTGTTTCAATGGTAATTTTACTAATTCTGTAATTGTTACCTATACTTTGAATATAATATCCCGGGAATTAAACCGATCTGAAGTATCACGCAAATAAAACGTGAGTTCACGTGTGCCTAGATGGTGCAGGGGGCACCGCGCTTGCCTCCTAAGCAGAAGGTTACACGATAGAATCCAGCTCTATGAATCTATAGTTTTTTATGTTTTATTTTGACATTTGGAGAAACAATACTGCACAGATTTCATACGTTTTAACAACATTTCATTTTTGTTTAAAACGCGTAAATAACACCATCTACAGATATAGCAAAATATGGTGTTTTAGCTTTATAGACAATTTAGTTTTGGGCATTTTTCTCAAAAGGAGTTAGAACGCATGATTTTGTTGATCATAGGGATATATCGATGGTAACACTTTCGAAGGAATTTTACAAATGTTCGCGTACTAGGACCTCTGGCATCGATCTTTAAGGTCGGTAGGTATAGATGAGGGGTTCTGCAACCGCCTCCCGCTGCTGAGCATGCGTGTGTCGTAACAAATATGGCGGTTGTATTAAGTGTGACGTAAGATACAAATTAAGATGACGTAATCCAAGATAGCGGTAAAGATGGCTGACCGGAAGTGAAAAACCTGGGGAATTTCAAATTTTAGACGATAGTTGGTGCCACCTGTTGAAAGAAGAAGCTCCGCCATTTTGATTTTTGCAAAGAGTGTCGTAACAAATATAACGGTTAGCGCAGACACAAACTCATACTTTTTAGTTTTTGCTTTAAGCCCTAAGTGTGAGGTGTCATTTTACTCGGCTTGGCAAGCAGAATTCAAAAATAGAATAGACGCATGCGCAAACCCATAGTTTTGGAGTTTTCGGTCTAAGCCTTAGGTGTTTGGTATCATTTTACTCGGATTGGCAAGCAGATTTAGAATATGCGAATGCCTGGCATGCTAGGTGTGGCAAAATAGCAACAGCTGGAAACTGGGAGCAACCTTGACAGCAATCTGGAGTCATGTGACAAGAAATGAGTCATATGTTTTGAAATTTGAGAGTGACCTTCGACAAATGTATGTGACCTCCTACAAATGTATGTGACCTTCTACAAAAATGCAAACAACGATGACGGTTAAATGAGTTTCAATAACAATTCAAGAGCAACCTCTAGGGGGCCTCTTTCAATCAAGTATATAAATATGTTGTGTTAGTTTTCAGTTGTGTAGAAGCTTAAGCAACATAATGTATAACAACGAGTTGTGGTACGGTAGTAAACATAAAGTAGCCGATGAAGTAAGCGAATATAGACTAAAAAAGTTAGTGTTGAAGATACAACAAGAAGCTTTTACCGATGAGCGTGATTCTGAAGGTGAAGATTATGAGAGTGCCAATATAGTCGAGTTATGTGACATATATTTGGTAGGAGGCTGCTGTACACAATTCTTTGCTGTAGCACTTATTAGCTACCGCCCGGGAGCTCCATTAAGCAAACCGTTTTTCAAATATTTACCCGGAGAAGCTCAAAATCAATATATATGATATTATTACGATGGAGAAACAACCTCAGATGTTTAGTTTACACAGGAAACAGTGGTATGAAGGTAAAAGTAAAATATATAGTGAGAAAAACAAATCGAAAGTAAGACTGTTAGTGTTAAAGATACAAAAAGAAACGTTTATAAATGAACGCAAGTCTAAAGGTGGAGATTTTGAAAGCAGACATATAGTTGATTTGTGTGACATATATTTGGTAGGAGGCTGCTCTACACAATTCTTTGCTTTGTCACTCATTCAATACAACCTGAGAGCTCCTTTAACCAAACCATTTTTCAAATATTTCCCCAAAGGAGCAGCAAAAGAATACAAAAGTTATTATGATGATGATGATATCTCAACAATAGAAATTGAACCACCAACTGAAGCAGAAATTAAACAGGAAACACTCGAAATGGTGGGTGAAGGGTTTAATAAAGAATTCGAATTTTCCAGTTGTGATGATCTACACAAATTTGAAGACCATCTATATGATTTACTACTATGTGATTATAAATCCCACAGTAAACGTAGTAAATCATTACATTTTTTAACACGAAAACTTCACAGAACAGATGTTACCGATATGTTATATACAATTTGCGGAGAATATTTTGATAATCTTCCAACCAATGCTGATTGGGATAAATATGAGAATGGAGATTGTGTTGATGTAGACAAGTTTGTTAAAGTTTGGCATAAACATCTTGTTGACCACCATGAAGTACAGTACGAAATATTTTAATGTATTTAGTGATCGCAACAAGCTTAGTCTAACGATGAAAGTTACTTGTGGTTGTGGGTGTCTCAACATGATGTTGGATGTAGATGAAAACGATGGTCCTGATTTTACAGATCACCAAAACAGAAGACTGCTGTTCAACAAATATCAAGATGATAATAGACTATTGATGGAAACCACTTTTGACATCAAACGGTCTTTGAAATTAGTTACTGGGATAAGTGTAAGAAATGACTTTACAATACTGTTTTAACTTTACTAATATGCCATATAATAGTTGTGTACAATTCTTATCAAAATTCGCTGCTTTAAGGCACTTGCTGCGTCTCGATTTTTTTTAAAATTATTTATCACAAATCTCTGCAGCCCATATTATTCTCTATAAAAAGGAATATTTTAAACAGCACTTAAATAAAACAAGTAGAGGTAAACCTCCAGGGGCTATCTACTAGAATAAATGTTACATCGTTACGTGCTTGCAGAGTGGCTCTATTTAATTACGGAAGATACGGATGTTCCTTTTCCTCAAAAAGGAAAGAGTTAAGCGGCCCTTTATCTATCATGTTTCCTTCGCATTTGTACAACAGGCGCTTCTGGCATCGGAGCTGGAGGATACACTGGAAATTCTGATTAATGAAGACAGATAATGATACTAGATTACATCAAACACTTGCTTGCCTGTAGATGAAAGCCAGTGCGGCTTGCCTTTGATGCAGTGCAATCGGTTTTTACTTTGATGAAATTCTTTTCAAGGTAATGCCACTTCATTTTAATTAATCTTGTATTTGGCAATAATAAATAAGTTTCTGAAAGATCAGGCTTTAATGGATAAGTTTTAAAGGATCCTTCTGGATTTAAGAATAAACTGGCTTTCAGTGAATTTTCATTAAGAAAATTCACTAATAGAGAGGTATCGATGGTAAGACTTATGGAAAAAATTTTCAAATGAGCGCGAATTAGGGGGTCTGTTATATATATACAGGCTGTTTCAAAAAACATGCACCATCGCTCGTGGGGCAATTCCTTACTAAAAAATAAGAAAAAAAGTTCCTGTGCACATGGGCCCGGAAACGCATAGTTTCCAATATACAGGGAGTTGAATTTTAATTATTTTTTTTAATTTTTTATAAATAATCTCAAAACCACTGGATTGATTTTAATGAAACTTGGAACTTGAAAGTGTATTATGAAAGTGCATATTTTCAAGTGAAAATCTACTTACAACTGCGTCAGTGGCGTGCGTACGGGGTAACTGTAAAAATTCATTTGGGGAAAAATATGTGCGCCACTGTCTTTTTCCAATTTTGATACATCAATTATGAAGCTTATTACATAAGCCACAAAAGCTACCTTCTGGTATTTTTTCGTTCAGGGTATCCCTTAGGAGATATGATTAATTTTATAAAAAGGGGCAAAGTACCGATTCGTTGGAGTAATGAAAACAGTAATCGTAAAGTGTCATGAAACTATAATTTTTGACAGTTCTCTAAATTCTACAATATTGAAGTGCTTTGTAGGCGTCAAAAAGTTTTCGTGCTATTCTTTAAATTTTGATACGGTGCAGAATTTTTACAGTTGCCCCGTACGCACGCCACTGACGCAGTTGTAAGCAGATTCTCACTTGAAAATATGCACTTTCATAATACACTTTCAAGTTCCAAGTTTCATTAAAATCAATCCAGTGGTTTTGAAATTATTTATAAAAAATTAAAAAAAAATTAAAATTCAACTCCCTGTATATTGGAAACTATGCGTTTCCGGGCCCATGTGCACAGTAACTTTTTTTCTTATTTTTTAGTAAGGAATTGCCCCACGAGCGATGGTGCATGTTTTTTGAAACAGCCTGTATATATATATATATATATATATATATATATATATATATATATATATATATATATATATATATATATATATATATATATATATATATATATATATAGGGTGTTTCTAAATTGATGCGAAAAATTTTACAGGGTGATTCTTTGGCGAAAAATAAGGGGTGTCTTTTATATAAAGTTTTTCTTGAAACCCCTTCTCCTCCAAGTTACAGCCCTTTGAAATTTTGGCAAAAAGAAAGTTTTCATTAAATGTCTCGGTTATGGAATAATTTTAAAAAACGAAATTTGGCAGATGCATAAGGCTACCAAAATGACAGTTTTAAAAGGATTTTATAACCCTATAATGTTATCACAAGAGGGTGAAAAACCTACCCTTACATTATTTTTTATCAGTACTTTTTATTGTGTTTACCGTTTTCTATTAAAAAAATATTTAGAAAGAAGGATTCATTTAGCAACTTTTTTATGTCTTGAAATTTTCTCATAAAATTGTTAGTTTCATCACAAAAAAATTATATATTACTCAGATCGATGTCACATGAATTTACAGTGGTCGTTATTTGCTGAAAAATCAAGTACGTGGTAGGCTGTCAAATAACGTCATAATTACACTAATATTATTTGTTCTGGTTGTTGTCAATCTATCGAGAATTTTTTAAACACTAAGAACAAATAAGTGAATAAAATGGTAAATTATACCAATTCCGAAATGGCAGATATGCATTTTGAATATGGCCGTGCTAATGGCAATAGATTAAGAGCACAGCGCCTCTACACTGAGTTTTATCCAAATAGAACTGTACCCCATCACAGCATATTCGCACGCCTTCATCAACGTCTGCAAGAAAAAGGAAAAATTTCAAGAAGTACCGCCGATTGCGGGCGTTCTAGAGAAGTAAGAACTGTAGCACTTAAATAGACTCTCCTCAATTTAATTGAAGAATCTCCTGGTACAAGTACAAGAAGGATCGCTCAAGTCTTAAATGTCAGCTATTCCACGGTATTTAGAATTTTAAAAGAACAACTACTGTATCCCTACCATATCCAACGAGTTCAAGTGCTCTTACCTCGTGATTTTTTACCTCGTTTAATTTTTTATCAATGGATGCTCCAATGATCACGCCAATTCCACAGTTCTTATCTCGTATTTTATTTACTGATGAGGCCAACTTTTCACGGGGATCTATTAGAAATTTTTCATAATAACCACATATGGTCTGAAGAAAACCCACACGAAATTACGGAATCTCATTTTCAACACCAGTTTTTATTAAATGTATGGCTTGCTGTCAATGGCGATTGAACCATATTTTCCTGCGATAAGACCAAATGGAGAAGTGTACTGTCATCTATTCGAAGAATAGTTGCCCCTACTTCTTGAAAATATTCCTTTACAAATTAGACAACAAATGTGGTACATGCACGACGGGGCTCCGACTCATTTTACTATCAACGCTCGTAACTACCCAAATCGTTGGATAGGTCGAGGAGGCCCACAGAATGGGCCTGCCCCATCTCATGAATTGAATCCGTTGGATTTTTGCCTGTGGGGGTTTTCTGAAAACCTTAGTTTATTCAAGTCCTGTTGAAAACATCGATTACCTCAGAAAACCTATTATCGCATCCTGCGATATTATAAGAAACACACCCGGTATTTTTTATAGAATACGAAGTTCAATGAGAAACAGACTATAGTCATGCGTTCTCTCCGAAGGAGGGCATTTTCAACATTTATTATGATGATACGTACTGACATTTTGTTAATATTTCTTTTCGTTTCTTAGTTTGTTAATTATTAATTATAAAATAGTAGTACAATAGTTGTTGTTTCTTATTATAAATTTTTGGAAATTAGTAAAAGCGAGAACAATACATATTAACATATTAGTGTAATTATGACGTTCTTTAATAGCCTATCACGTACTTGATTTTTCAGCAAATAAGAACCACTCTGTAAATTCATGTGACATCGATCTGAGTAATATTTTACTTTTTTGTGATGAAACTAACAATTTATGAGAAAATGTCAAGACATAAAAAAGTTGCTAAATAAATCCTTCTTTCTAAATCATTTTTTTGAATAGAAAACAGTACACACAATAAAAAGTACTGATAAAAAATAATGTAAGGGTAGGTTTCTTCACCCTCTTGTGATAACATTATAGGGTTGTAAAATCCCTTGAAACTGTCATTTTGTTAGCCTTATGCATCTGCAAAATTTCGTTTTTTTAAATTATTCCATAACGGAGAAATTTAATGAAAACTTTTTTTTGCCAAAATTTCAAAGGGCTGTAACTTGGAGGAGAAAGGGTTTTAAGAAAAACTTTTTAAAAAGACATCCCTTATTTTTCGCCAAAGAATCGCCCTGTAAAATTTTTCGCATCAATTTAGAAACATCCTGTATATGTATCCAACCGCTAACTCAAGAAATACTTGACCGATTTCGACCAAATTTGGGAATTAACTTGATTTTGTTAATGGCTTGGATGAGTTCGTAGATGGGCACCGTGCGTCTAATTTTTCTTAGAAAAAAATGTAAAGAAAATTTTGAAAACGCAATATTTTTTGAAATATTAAAGTGTTTCGAATGAAAATTTGCACATATAAAGGAGACGTTACAATATAGCTGCTAACCAAATTTCAAATTAAATGGCATACGAGGACAGGAGTTATTAAAAAATAAAAATTATAAATAAAAAAACAATCTAAGATGTGAGTTCAAATTTGATACAGCATTTTCCACCTTCAATGTTGATAAGGATGATTAGACTGTGAATGCGTCATTTTAAGTAGATAATTCAAATAGAAACAGTCACCTGACAATTAAATATAAAGGAGCCGGGTTGTCAGATTTAACAAAATTTAGTTTGAATCTTAAAATCTAAAACATATACTAATAACACATATTGGTACTTATTCATGACAAATAATGCATCCAATAAATGTGGCTTAATATAAATGTTGAGTTACCAATAATTTCTCATTCGATTTTTCATTAATTCTAATTTACTTAATCTGACACCGCTGCATGGTAGGCCAACTGTCATCGCGAAACGGCAGCCGCCTATTGCCAACGCCGAAACGCGATACACTCAACGTGTTTTTACGTTTATTAAAACTGAAATGTTTTGTTATAGGTATTACAGAATATACCAAATAGAAGTTTCACTTCAATGAAATGGTTTAAAACTATAAGTTCAGTACTAATTTCCGAGGCTTCAGTGCCTGTAGCATTATATAATCCATAATCCAGAAGTATATTCACTTTTAAATGTCAATCTAACCTCAAAACATTCGAAGATTCATTATTGCTTATGGTTTTATTTTGCAAAGCATCCTTTTACATGAAGTGTTAGCGACTATCCACGTTTGATGTGATAAAGCTCTTTATTATTATATATCTACATATTATGTTAGGGTTGTTATTAAAAAGTGTTCTTTTGATTTGGTCCTAATGTTTCTGACACAATTGTTGATCAAATGTAAGTAGCACATGCTTATCGTTATTTGTGTTCTTCAATATTTTTAATAACCTGCAAGTGAAACAAATACTAACTTATACTTATTGGTTCCAGTATCACAAAAATTTCGGGACTCAGCAAGTGCGTTATAGTAGTGAATTTTCATAAGAATTGTAAACTGTTAGTAAGATATACTATTAAAACTAATTCTTTAAATTTAAATGGACCTTTGAGATCAGTTTTAGACTTCTAGTTAGTGATTATTTGAAAAAAATTATGTTTTATATGGAGCTAGTAAATTCAAATTTGGTCTTAGATATAATATGTAAATACCGCAAGTGTCTTTAAAAAATGGTGTTACAAATTTCATTAAAGGTACAAAAGTTATTCAGAAAACAATTAATTATTTACAAAGAGAATGTGCCTGTCAAATTATAAATATGACAGGTATTTTTCCTTGTTAATTGTTTGGATGGTTTTGTTTTAGTCAACCCATCCAGGTTTTGCAAACAATAAACAAAAAAAAAAGGTTTTTTAAAACAAAACGAAGCTCAATATGTTATTTTTCTTTAATTTGTTACCCACGTGCGTTTACATAGGTGTTACTAAGGTTTAAGATTAAAGATTCTGGCTTAATGGGAAATTTATTGAGCTATCGGATTTGAAATATTTTTACGAATTTTTTTTACCATAACATAAAAAACCTTTTTTGTTGTTTATTGTTTGCAAAAACTGATGGGTTGACTAAAACAAAACCATCCAAGCAATTAATATGGAAAAATACCTGTCATATTTATAATTCGACAGGTACATTCCCTTTGTAAATAATTATCTTTTTCTGAAAAGCGTTTGTAACTTTAATGAAATTTGCAACACAATTTTTTTAAGACACTTGCACAGTACTTACATAACTTCTTTATAATTCGACAGGTACATTCCCTTTGTAAATCATTTATTTTTTCTGAAAAATGTTTGATGTAACTGTAATGAAATTTTTAACACAATTTTTTTAAAGGCACTTGCAGTACTTACATATTATATCTAAGACCAAATTTTAATTTAGTAGCTTCATATAAAATATAATTTTTTTCAAATACTCGCTGACTGGGACTCTAAAACCGATCTCCAAGGTCCATTTAAATTTAAAGAATTAGTTTTAATAATATATCTTACTAATAGTGTACAATTCTTATAACAATTCACTACCATAACGTACTTGCTACGTCTAGAGTTTTTATTTAATTTACAAATTAGATCGTGGAACAATAAAAGCACACTGAAGCACGAATTATTTTAATACTGGATTAGAAATACGCTGCATTTTTCTAAATTCTAAATTATCTGAGTTACTTTAGCTCCTATTTCCTATTTGTGTGTGTGTAACATACATTTCAATTCCACATGGTGTTTTACTAGTTATGCTGAATATGTGGATTTCAATATGTATGTTTAAATCTCTTGAACATAGTGGATCATCCTCATAGTAAAAGGTTAAAGGAAACCTCGGGAAGTATACAGATAAGGAAGATATCTATCGGGCAGAGATCGTTAACTTAAATTGCTCCGAGATAGTACTTCAGAATTATTCCATCTGTGATTAGGGAATTAGACCCCGTCAAGCTCTTAAAAGTAAGAATCAGGCGGTGGATAGCATAACTAGAGGCGAAATCAATGGTTTGATTTACTTAACTATTTTGATTTTGGGTTAGGATCAATTTCTACTTATTTTGAGAAATAGTTGACAAACTTGATCGGTTCAGGAATATTTTTAATGTGTGTGTAGATGGGTGAGTGCACACAATATGTTTGCGCATTTGTGCTTAAATGTGCGCGTGTGTTTACTAATATTATTATTTGTTTCAACAGTTTTGTGTGTGTGTGTGCGTGTGCGTATGCGTGCGCGCGCGCGTGTGTGGGTGTGTATATCTATATATCTATATCTAATTGAAATACAAATACGTACAAATTCACTTACACAATATTTACACCTAATTATATACAATATATAATTGGAACTGACAATGTTTGATCAAGAAAAAGAGGAGGTTACACGCCAAATACAGTCAGTTATTGTCTTCTAAATAGTTATACATTTAAAATCTGTGAAAAAAATTAGGTCTTCTTCTTCGATCTTACACAGCACTGTTTTTGGACACCATACGTATTCAAAATGGGAGAGGTTTCCGTTACCAAGGTGCCAAGCATACTCTTTGTAAATTCTTGATTTGAGTCTTGCGAGGTAGGAATATTTATACTTGACTGATATTCTTTCACCCTTGTGGTAAGATATAGAGGAGTTGTAGATTGTACTTTTTGCCAAAGTAAGAAGGTAATTGGAGAAATTGGCTTCCGGGGTATTTCGACCGTAGCCTCTGTAGATGACTTCAGTTGACATTTGTTGGTGAGGTAACAGTTTTTTTTTTTGACCAATTGTCTTACTAGTTCCCATATACTTTTTGTTTTTTGGTATGTGAGAATCATGTGCCAGGCATCACCTCTCACCGGGCACCATGGACATTGATCTGTGTCTCTTATACCGACATGTCTGAGATAGACCGGATCTTACCTGGAGGATAGGAGGCAGGTTGTGTATTGGGATAAACAGCTATCCGATGAGATGACAGTAGATTGTGGTGTTCCGCAGCGTTCCATTTTGGGCCCCCTACTCTTTATCATCTATATGAATGATCTGCCGGCCAACATTGCATCGGATGCGATCGGTCTTTATGCCGATGATACCAGCTTTGTTAACAGAGCAACAGCAGCGATTGATTTGGGTCTCCGTACTAGGACTTGCCTTGACCAAGCAGATGAGTGGTTTGGAACAAACTCTCTAAAACTGAACTTAAATAAGACACGACTGGTGCTGGGTGCGGGACACAGCGGCGGAGCGAGGCTAAAGCTTCTTGGTGTAATTCTGGAGGATGGCCTTGCCTGGTCTGCTCATGTCTCGTTCCTGCTTGGAAGGTTGTATACGGCTATTTTTATAATGCGGCGAATGAAAGCTGTGGTGGGCCGGAGAGCTGCAAGATGGCATATTTTTCCAACTTTCACTCTGTCTCTGGTTATGGTGTGCTTTTGTGGAGGTGCAGTCCAGGCTTGCAGCAAGTGCTCCTGAAACAGAAAGAAGTCCTGCGTGTCTTGTTCGACGTGTCTTGGAAGACTAGCTGCCGTGGGTTGTTCGAGCGCGAGCGTATACTTACCGTAGTATCGGTTTTCATTTTTGCCTGCTTGAAATATGTGCATCAAAACAAAGACTTATTTCTGGCCAATGAACAATTACATACCTATGATACCAGAAAGAAGGCTAACTTTAGCATACCATATCATAGACTGGCTAGAACGCAATTGGGTGCAAATTATCTGGGTTTGAAGCTGTATAACAGACTGCCAAGTGATTTGAGGGAAACGCCCGAATCACGATTTGCCAGAGAGGTTAAGAGACTTCTGCTGCGGACGACACTGTATTCAGTGGATGAGTATTTTGAGACTGATTGGTGAGAGGCATCAAAACAGCTCCTTAGGGACTTTAAGTGTATTTTGTGTTGCTTAGTTGTCTATATATTTGTACATAGATTGATTTGTTTGTTGTTTGTTCCTATTGTTTTTGTGGTGTTCTTTACAACTATAGTATTTTAAATATTTCACAATCTGTGTTTATGTGTATACATATTATTTACCTGACACGCCATGTAATCTCTTGATGGCAAATAAATATTATTATTATTATTATTATTATTATTATTATTATTATTATTATTATTATTATTATTATTATTATTATTATTATTATTATTATTATTATTATTATTATTATTATTATTATTATTATTATTATTATTATTATTATTATCTGCAAGTCGATTCTTTGCAAACCTCCAGGCTACCACGGCGTCATGTCCCAAGGTTGGTCTAGCAAAGTAATGCCTCCATTCTACTCCACCATTTCAGCTGCCCTGTGTTGTATTTGTTCCATTAAAAAATATTGCCGTGAGAGTTTTCTGAACAAGATTCTTTTTATTATTTTCCAGCTCGATTGTTTTGTCATCGGATTTTAAGAAAATCGTCATTGGGTTATATTGATTGAAAACTGGAGGAGAATCTTGGCAAGTTAAAGTAAAGTAGTCCACAATTCTATCATAATGGTTTACTAGTTCTGTCATAGTGTTTGTTGAAGATCGTGAAATCAGTTGTTTTAACTCGTTACCTGTTAACCACTTGTCTTTTTTTGAAAAAAATCACCAACGATTCTAAACCCTAGAGAGCACCATCTTAAGTTAAATAGGGGTGGAACTGATGTTTGTGGAAGAAGTTTTGTGTCGGTAGTTGAAATAATGCTAAGGGAGTTTTTAGACATCGGAAATGTACCTGGTTTTAGATCATTTGTGGTCCAGACGTTCAGTAAAGAATCCATGAATAATGAATTTATTCCATTTGTGTTATGAAGATCTTTAAAAAATAGTAACTGCCTATTTCCTCTTCTCAACATATCTCGCACTAATATTACCCACTTGTTATTAGGCTTGTTAACCCTAGCCACAGTCTCAAAAAACGAATTTTTGATGGAAAGTGAACTAATCCAAGCCCTCCACTGTCTAGACGAGTGCAGAGATGTAGTTGGGATGTCCAGTGTTTTCCATTCCATACATATGCCACCAGTTGTTTTTGTAAATCATCAACCTGATGTTTGTTAACCGACAACACTTGCATGTGATACCAGAAGGTTTGTGCGATGAAACGGTTGATTACAATTTTCTTGCCAACCAAGGATAAGGTTGGGTGTGAGTTTTTCCATCTTGAAAGTGATTTTTCTTTTAAGGCTTCGTAAGCTATTTCAGTATCTCGTTTTATATCATTTGAGAAGTTAGTTAGTTATGTAATATACAATAATAATAATAATAATAATAATAATAATAATAATAATAATAATAATAATAATAATAATAATAATAATAATAATAATAATAATAATAATAATAATAATAATAATAATAATAATAATAATAATAATAATAATAATAATAATAATAATAAACCACAGTCATTATCATAAAAAATAATCTAAAAAAGACGATACATTAGAATTATTCGAAATTTTAGTGACGTTTGTGTGTCACCTCACAATAAATATTAGTTGTTTCATTCTCTGTGCCTCCTGTATCTGACAGAATACAGTTTTTACAAGCGAAAGTAAAACAAACCACTATAACTCGAAAACTATCAACTATAGATATAGGGAAACCCATACTAGATCGATGCGGAATTGAATGACCTACCTGATCAATCCATAAAATATAGGGTGTTCCATTTGAAAATAACATGTTATGCCACTTTAAAGTTAGGTATGTTGTAACCCAAAAGAAATACACCCTGTACAATGATAATAAATTATTCTTTAACTGTTTCAAAGAGTTGAATGTCGTCTATTGATATTTCGAATTTAAGGCAGGGAAACTCAAAGCTCAGCCCACAGCATACGTCTGAAGTAACATAAATCGGAGCTAAAAAAAAAAAGAAAGTCTTAATATTTTCACAAATATCAAAAATAGCTATAGGGAATGCTACACAAAGTCACACTTATTTTTTAATCTTTATCCAAAAATGCAAAAAAGTATAGCATTCCATTTAAAATAACGAAGTTGATAGCTACTTTCGGTGCAACCGGAAGTTCCACAAAGCTGAATATATTTTCTCGATATAACTTACATATTCACAAGAAAATTTTGTTGAAAGTTTTTTTGGCTAGCTCTAAGGGTAAGGGATATATAGAGGAATTACACACTATTTGCACACCCTATATATATATATATATATATATATATATATATATATATATATATATATATATATATATATATATATATATATATATATATATATTTTAAAACTGACCCCAGATATAGGTTCCAGGGGCTCTAGGTCGCGCTCATTTGAAAACATGTTTTCAAAATTCAAGTTGGGATCTCCCAATTAGTGGATTTTCTCTACAAAAATTCACTAAAAGGGAAAAAATATATATTTTTTAATATTGTTTCAGCAATTGACATCAATTTTAATAGTCATTTACTTATGGTTTCCTCTTGTCTGCCGCTATGTCTAACCCGTCACAGTTGTGGTTCAGTCCATTATGTCTCAAATAAAGTCGCCTTGGTGAACCCCTAGGCGTGAAGTGTGTAATCCCATGTCTTTTATTCCGTGGCTATAAGGCTAGTTAAGAAGACGAACATATACACATCTTACCCAAAAACTGTAAAGTATGACGGGCAATCTCTTTTTTTTTTCATTATTATTATCAATATGTAATAAAAAATTGGATTGTTTGCTTGCTGAGCTTGTACATGATAGCATAGACAATTTGTTTTATTTCAGTATAAAACATCGTGGGTTAGTAGTAGTGATAGTAGTAGTAGTAGCAGTTGTGGGGAGGCCAACGCCAAGCAAGTAGGCCACCATGGACCGTTTTGCCAACGCTAGCAACCCAGCAACCATGCTCTACTCCTCCTCGGTTCCGTCGCCAAACCGCCTCCACCTCGAGATGAAGGCCGTGACGGTCTTCAATTGGACGGCACTTACCTGATTCCTCTGCAGAGTCCTCGATCCGAACAATTCTGCTCGAAGTCTCCCAAAAGCCTCGCATACGCACAGGTAGTGGTAGGACGTTTCCTCATCCTCGCCGCATTCCTGGTAAATGGGATCCCTCTCTACGCGTATCCATGTGAGGTGTCTTCTAAGGGCGCAGTGGCCTGTTAGCACCCCAAGGATGCTGTGAAGCGTAGGTCGACTCCTTCCGAGTAGCCAGACAGCTTTATCTCTGTCCGGCCCCTCCACGAAGTCCCTCGCCTGCCTGCAGCCACCAACCGACCCCCAGTGCCTCTTCATTGCTTCCTAGGTCCACCTGTCTAAGGCGACAGAGACCGTCTTCCTACCTATCGCCGGATCTGGTCCATAGAACGGCCGCCGGGAACTGAGGCTTGAGAGATTATTCGCCACCTCATTCCCCGCTACGCCACAGTGTCCCGGAACCCACACTAGTTGTACCTCCTGTGTCCTGGCTAGTCCTTTGAGGGCGTCAGCGCACTCCTGACCTAGTGTAGACCTGATTCTGGCCGCGCAAACTGCCCGGAGGACTGCCTGGCTATCCGAGCAGGTGTACACACATTTCTCGGCACTCCTCTTCACATCCTGTCTATTGGCCACAGACAGGATAGCATACACCTCTATTTCGAATGCCGTGGTATATGCACCAAGAGCATAGCTCTCGCGCACCCCCAGGCCCTCGATGTATATTCCTGCCCCGGAGGATTGTTGGTCCTCCAGCCGCGATCCGTCGGTGAAACAGACCAGGCTTGCGGGCTGGAATTCAACATCATTTTCTCTCCACTGAACCCTACTGGGGATACTACACCGGCGAAGGCAAGGGTGGGCCCCTGTACTGTCCATACGGCGCCAGGTGTGCCGGACCTGGTTTGCACAGCGCTGCCAGTCCAGAGCAGGCTCCGCTCGGAGTCCCTCCTCTGAGTCCGCGCCGAAGGCCGAGAAGCCCCCATCCCGATCTATGTGTGTCGTGTCTGCGCTTGTATGCATGTATGTGTGGTGGACCCTCCTACTATATCCGGGCTTGGGACCGGCATCTGACAAAACCCAAGGGTCCTGTCTGAAGGGGGTGGTTTAGTAAGAAGCTGAAGCACTAACTTTGGATCTCAAGTGACCGTGGCTAAAAGAGCTTTGTTCGAGGCCAAAAGAAGTTAAAAGATATGCATGTAAACATTTTAGAGGTCTTTAGATATGAGTTGCATCCGCCGCTTATTTATAGGCATTTATGTTTATGTTTTACCATCCTTGCCTCTTCAGTATGGTACTGGTTTATATTTTCTAAAACTATAAAATTAGACAAGAAATTTTTAGATTGCATCGTTTTATATAGCCAAATAAAAAAAATAACAAATAGATTTTAGAAGCATTACTTTTACAATGCCAAATTTAAATGCCTTCTATGCTGCGAAGTGTAAGCCGACTTATGGATAATTGTATTTTGTATGCAATCAGCGTTCTAAAACCAAAATGTAATTACATTTGTTTATTTTGGCATTCACAGTGCATTCGTTTTTCCAGAGCACCGTTTCCAATTTCCTCATTGAAACAAGTTTGTCTCGTGATTGGATGCAAACGAAAACGTTTCAAGAGGTCTAGGACAACTTTCGCATTTGTTCTGCGACAGAAAAAGGGACATTAAGAGCTCTCTTTCTGTTTGTGTGTGCACAATCCGAAGGTATACATTGTGCGAGAGAACGCTTATTAGGATTATTCACTGGTAACGAGGTCAGAACACAAAAACATTTCGCAAATGTAAAGAAAAGCTCCGGAACATAGAGTCTTTTCTTTTCTCTGCTTTCCACACAGCTAAGAGATGGAAATTTTAGCGCACGCTGAAAAAAACCTGTTTGGAATAAATAAATACGCAACTGTAACGCTAAAGTAGTTGTGGCTAGCAGCCGAGGGTGAAATTTTCCATTTACCAGGCATACAAAATTACTGTGCTTTGGACGACTAACTTTAATGATGTAGTTTTGGTGATGTACAGGTGATTTACATAAGATTTCACTCTCCTCATCTCATCACTTATTTATGTTTATTAGTGAGTTTTCGTAAAAAAATTCACTATTGAGGACTTTTGAAAAAATTTCTGTAAATGAGCGAAAACTGGGACCCCTACGCATAGCCAGGGTCAGTTTTACTTTACATGTGTTTAAATATATATTTATATATATATATATATATATATATATATATATATATATATATATATATATATATATATATATATATATATATGTATGTATGTATGTATGTATGTATGTATTCACGTATCAGACTGATAATAACGTACCGATTTTTCTAAAATTTATTAGGTTGCTTCCTGTTGTAAGTGGATTTAATAAGTTCATTAGCCAGGACAATCTGAATAGTTTTTCCGGGACAATTTTGGATTTTCTTTCGGAGAACTTTTGTATCTCTGAAAATAACAAATCAAATGTGGGACACATGTTTATATTACAAAAATTATACAATATGCCAAAATTTAGATCTCTAAGTTAAAAGAAAAAGAACATTTTAAGAAAAAATTTTTGGTTGTTATTGTTGATCAGACAATGTCCCAAGACCAGAATATTTTGTGTGGTTAACAAAAGATTAAGTTTTCTTTGCGCAAAAGGCCAAGAAGTACTAGAAAAATCACTTTAAAATTTTTACAGTTTCTCTTCTTAATACGTCAAACTGGCGATTTAAAACGTCAAAATTTGGGTCTTCGAAACAATATGTGAAACAAATGCGGGTTATGTACACTAAATGTCGTGAGAAGTATGATATACAAAGCCTCCAGGTTCTGCTTTGTCTTCCTTTACTTTACTATATTTGTATAAAATTGGTTTTAAATAGATTATTTCTCTCATATGTTTGGTAGTATTTTAAATTATATATATATATATATATATATATATATATATATATATATATATATATATATATATATATATATATATATAGAGAGAGAGAGAGAGAGATTGTGATTAAATACTTTAATTTTTTTGTTAATATTTTTCGTAGAAAAAAATTTACTAATGAGGATATCACGGTTTTTGAATTTTTAAATAAATTGTACAAAATAGTGCGACATAGCACCCTCAAAACCCATATCCGAAAACAGTTTCAATTTTTGTATGTTTATATAAAATTTTCCAGTAAAATATCAAAACTGCCGTGTCTGTAATTTAGAAAACAAAACTTTTGGTGAGGACAGATTAGCATTGGCTTTGATATTATAAAAAACTTCTGGACGCAGCAAGTGTGTTATGGTAGTGAATTTTCATTAAAATGTTTTTAATGGCAAACATGTTTTTTTTAAGAAAGCAGGCATCAATCTATATAGTAGAAACAATGTGCCATGTTTCATCAAAATAACTTTATTGTTTGAAAATGTACAAAAATTTCCGAAAGTAAACTTAAATTGTTCCCGAAAACACTGGTTTCCTGGTCAACCTTATAGGTTAATAGCAAATTGAGCTATTCAAATTTGAAGCATCTAATAAAAATTCGCTACCATAACGCACTTGCTGCGTCCCGAATTTCGTTTCTTACAAAGATGTATTATATTTCGATGGAACATGCAAAAATGCAATAACATAGGGCGTGTTCGATTAAAAAAAAAAAGAAAATTTGAATCACCAACGGCTTATGGGCCACCCCTGTAATTGTGGAAATAGTTTTTAAGATGTAGCTCAAGACACCCTATAATTAATGTATACCATTTTTTTCGTAACTTGCATAATAACGGATATATTGAGCTTTAATGATTTTTTACGAAAATTTGACAAAAATTATATACCATTAAACGATAAACTCTATAGCCAACACTACTGCCAAAGTATCAGAGAAAGGGTCTATTTTAAATTAATTTTCTGGGAATATTTTAGTAAAATGAAGGACAATTTCGATTTAAACTAATAGTTCAAGCTTTGTAAAGCATTCTTCTTGAGACATTTTCTTTCCATAACTCATATTAATTTCAGCTTCATTGCCTAAATATGACCAATTTTGACGTTTTAAATCGCAACTTTGAAGTTTTGAGGAAAACCCAAATTTATTTTTCTTTAAATGCCTGTAACTTTTTTGTCCTTCAACCTACAGAGCTAAATTTTGGTAGGTAGCTTACCTATGATTATATGAACCCGTCTCCCTTACTTTGTTAATTCCGGAGATATAAATTTTTCTCGAATGAAAACTCAAAATTTTCCCGGAAACTCCCGTCCGATTTTCCTGACTAACGAACTTATCCAAGCAATTTAGAAAAGGAAGGTATGTGCCAAATTTTATCAAAATCGGCGCATTATTTTTTGAGTTATTGGTGTGATACATACATACATATATATATATATATATATATATATATATATATATATATATATATATATATATATATATATATATATATATATAAACATATAAAAATTGAAACTGACCCCGGATATGGGTCCTAGGGGTCCTAGTTCGCGCTCATTTGCAAAAAATTTTCAATATGCGGGATCTCCCCATTTGTGAATTTTTTGTATGAAAAATGCATCTTTTCAAAGTCCGACTAAATGTTTTTTTTTTTAGCATTTTCCACTCAGATTTCCTCCTCGCCCAGCAACCCTTTTCATTCTTGGTTTCTTAAGTTTCTGAGGTTGTTTTTACCAAATTTGCCTTGTGGCTTGTGCATCCAACAGGTGTTCTCAGCATGTTTCTGGAAAAAAAATTTAAAAACCCTCTTTGCAGTAAACTGTAAATTTACCGAAATTACATTCCACATTGTATAATGTCTTTATGAGATAATATCGAATACAGCACTCAAGTAAATAAATTCACTTGCTGTTTCACTCCTTTTTTATTTTTATACTACATATATAAGCACAAGATAAGTAAGTTTAATAAACGGGGGCCCTTAATTAACATTGGGGCTACACAACTTAAAAGTCGAGAAGACATTTAGGTCGTGTCTGTGTGCACACAAAAATTAGTAAATTAAGTTTATAAAATCTAATAAAAAACAACAGATTTACGATATTATTTTAAATAAACCAATAGGCATACGTTTCGCGGCAATTTCGCAATTCGCGAGTGTATGAATCTAGGTTTTGTCCAAGACTAGACTGAAACCCGGTCGACGCCGAAAGCAAGCACCTTGACACCAGGCTTGGACGCTAAACAAACGTAGGTATGTCTCATTTTAAGCGGGACCGTACCTGTTTGAAACGTACAATATGAGAAATACAGAAATACGCTTTAAAGTTTTATTTACTAAACTCACTAAAAAAACTAACTAGCGAAATCATCGATAATAAAAATGATGGATCTAGTAACTTATCTATCAGTATCGATCTCATTTTGTGAGCAAGTTTTGATACTTGCAAAGAATATTGTCGCATGCTAAATTTTAGCGCTTTTAAAAGCAAACATTGTCCTGGTATTATAAAAGAAATGGGCCAGGTCTGACAATCTACAAAATTGTTTGTTGAGTGTACACATGTCACCATCTATAACATTTTGTGTTAACTAGAGCTGTTGTAAGTACACTTTGAGAACACCCAAATCACCACAACACATATTTCAGAGACCTTACGATCGTTTGGTTGACAAAGTCAACATCTTCAGAGGAAGAAAAATTCAGAATTTTTCTTCCTCTGAAGATGTTGACTTTGTCAACGAAACGCTCGTAAGGTCTCTGAAATATGTGTTGTGGTGATTTGGGTGTTCTCAAAGTGTACTTATTAGTGCTCATCACAGGTTCCAGTTTTCACATAGTAGAGCTGTTGTGACAACATACTACCTGGTTCCGCACCAATATGGCGTCCCTGTCTACGTTCTGACATGTTGCAATAATACTTGTAACTTCCATTGTTTAGACTTTTATCAACTATTTATTTAAATAGCATAGCAGTGCAGGTCACATAATGTGTCTTTGTCCAACATTGTAGATATTGCATTACAGAATTTGAAGTGATGTCGAGGATTATTTTAATTTTAATTTCGAATAACTTTATTTTTCTTTCATCAAAAGACTTGAAAATTGGTACAGAACCATGTCTGTCTGTGTTCTTTTAAGTAAACTTTCGTTTTAATCACTTAAAGAATTTGAGAGATATTGCGTTTTAAAAATATTTTTTAATTTTTTGTTAAACAATAGGGCGTTAGGATCTGATGAACGAACTCATCCAAGCCATTAACAAAATAAGGATAATTCCCAAATGTGGTCCAAATCAGTAAAGTATTTTTTGAGTTATTATATACATTTTAGCTGACCATCGAAATGGGTTCCAGGGGCCCTAATTTACGCTCATTTGAAGAAGTTTTCCGAAAGTCTCACCATCGATACCTCTCCATTAGTGAATTTTCTTAATGAAAATTCACTAAAAAGATTATACACGAGTACCTGCATATATGTAGGTGGTTGGAAATATTTCAGAAAGTAAGAGATGCTGTTCAACTAAGAAGTGGCGAAAAGCAAGTAGTTATATTGGTTTGGCACGATGTACTGTTCTAGAATAGATGATAATACAAAATACTAATATATATATATATATATATATATATATATATATATATATATATATATATATATATATATATATATATATATATAAACTATAACAGGATTTATAACACGGCATTTCTGTACTATACAAGGAGAAGGGTTAAGGGCAAAGCCGCAAGAAGACAACCGCATACACTTGTTTCAAGCTTATTAGCCATCATCAGTACGGTATAGCCAGGTGAAGATGGGGACACTCTGGATGAAGATGCAAAAGTACACGGAGTCACTACGGGCAACCAGTGCACATGCACATTTGCAGTAACATTTGGAAGACCCTCAATCCGAGGGAAATAACCAAAAATGCCACGGAGGCAAAGAAATCACCTGCGTGAGCATCCGGAGCCCAGGGAGTTATATTGACTATAACAGGACTTATAACACAGCATTTCTGTACTATACAACGAGAAGGGTTAAGGGCCAAGCCGCAAGAAGGCAACCGCATACACGTGTTTCAAGCTTATTAGCCATCATCAGTAGGGTATAGCCAGGTAAGTATGGGAACACTCTGGATGAAGATGCAAAAATACAAGGAGTCACAACAAGCAATCAGTGCACATTTGCAGCAACATTTGGAAGACCCTCAATCCGTGACTTTTTTGGTTCTTGCCCTCGGATTGAGGGTCTTCCAAATGTTGCTGCAAATGTGCACTGGTTGCCTGTTGTGACTCCTTGTATTTTTGCATCTTCATCCAGAGTGTTCCCATCTTCACCTGGCTATACCCTTCTGATGATGGCTAATAAGCTTGAAACACGTGTATGCGGTTGTCTCCTTGCGGCTTGGCCCTTAACCCTTCTCCTTGTATAGTACAGAAATGCCGTGTTATAAATCCTGCTATAGTGAATATAACTCCCTGGGCTCCGGATGTTCACGCAGGTGATTTCTTTGCCTCCGTGGCTTTTTTGGTTGTTGCCCTCGGATTGAGGGTCTTCAAAATGTTGCTGCAATTGTGCACTGGTTGCCTGTTGTGACTGCGTGTATTTTTGCATCTTCATCCAGAGTGTTCCCATCTTCACCTGGCTATAATGTACTGATGATGGCTAATAAGCTTGAAACACGTGTATGCGGTTGTCTCCTTGTCCTTAACCCTTCTCCTTGTTTAATATATATATATATATATATATATATATATATATATATATATATATATATATATATATATATATATATATATATATATATGCATGGATGTATGTATGTGTGTGTGTTACTATTATTATTATTATCTTTATTAAAGCTTTGCAATAATACACTTGTCAAATACATTAAAAAATTAACAACAATAAACTACCACCTTACAATACATAAATTATAGAAGTATATCATAAGCATACAATGCATTATATACACATATACAGATTCAAAAATTAGACATGTAGCGTTTTATGTCCAAGAAAAACAAAAACAAAAACTGGCCAATAAAAAAAAACAGAAGACGGTATTTTTGTCATTTTCAGTGACAACACAAAGCACTTCGTTGACGCACCAGGTTCGGTATATAATTTGAATTTTATGATTCTTTTTTTCAATAAATTTTCATGTAAAAGTATTTAGTCCGTTTTGGCGAATTTTTTTAGTGTTGTTCCAGAAATCGCTTTTTCTTGATTTACGAGAAATATTTCTAATTAATAATTACTCTTTGTTATTGTAAAAAAATATTTCCTAAGTTCTTGTTTGCGTTTCCGTAAAAAAAAAGAATTAAATTTTCGTGTAGCATTACTTAAGCCAATTTTTGTAAAAAACAAAGGCAAATTTTCGTGAAGGCAAATGTTTGCATATTTTCATGTAATTTGTTTGTAAGTTTCGTCAAAAAGTTCTATGGTTAATTATATCTTGATAGGTGTGTAAATAGCTTGAAAACGTTCGTTGTCCAGGAAAATCGGACCAATGTTTTCGGGAACATTTTAAATTTATTTTTAGACAATGTTTATACCTTTTCAAACGGTAAAGTTATTTTGATGAAAAATGGTACATGGTTTTAACTATAAAGGTTTCGATTCCTGTTATTCAAAAGTGATATATTTGTCATTAAAAACATTTGGGTGGATATTCGCTACCACAACGCACTTGCGGCGTTCATAATTTTTTTTCATTGTCTAGCTTTATATAATCACTAGACACATAAAAGATTTCATAACATTTAGGTTGTTACTTCGGCGTGGTTTTTCTAAAATTTGCTACCTTAAATCCGTCATAATCTTTACAAACTTTTAAAATTTGCGTTCCATTAGCAAATTTCCTCAAGCTTCCCGTCTTGCATCTTTTACCGGCACACAGCGTGTAAATATTATCTTATTATGTACCGGAACAGGAAGCCTACTAGGATGTTATAAGCGTTTTATATACCGAGTAAATACAGCCAGGTATCTGCCCCGGCCAACTTGCGGAAAATTTAATTAAATCCAAACATCGGTGCGTATCCTGCCTGTCGGGTATATATACACGCAATTAGCGAAAGGATCTTTTCACCTGTGTTGGCTGATGATATTTAAAACTAAAACAGGCAACTAATTGAAAGCAGAGCCTTGTATTTGTGGAATCCCTTCCGGAATTCATGCATGGATTGTGTGAGATTCCATTAGGAAATTTAATTTGCAAATTTAGTCGCCTCTTAAGATAACAAATTGCTACCATAGTCACTAGTCAAATTTTTATTTTGATATAATTCCATCTACAAATGGTGTAGCACATCAATTATTAAAATTAACACAAAACTATGAAAACAAATGTAAAAAGTCTGGACGCAGCAAGTGCTTTATGGTAGTGAAGTTTCATACAAATATTTTCAATGGTAAATTTGTCTCTTAAAAGAAAGCAGGCATCAAATTTCGTTACCAGTATAACCTATGTAGTAGAAACAATGTACATTATTTCACCAGAGTAACTCTAATTGCTTGAAAATGTACCATAATTTTCCGTAAATAAACTTAAAATGTTTCCGAAAAAACTGGTTTCCTGGCGAACGAACCTTATAGGCTAATAGCAAATTGAGCTATTTAAATTTGAAGCATTCAATGAAAATTCGCTACCATAACGGACTTATTCCGTCCCGAATTTCTTTTCTTACAAACATGCATTATATTTCGATAGAAAATGCAAAATTGCAATAATATAAGGCCTGTTCTGTTAAATGAAAATGTATCACCAGCAACTTATGAGACACCTGTGATTGTAGAAATATTTTTGTAAGATGTAGCTCAAGTTACCCTATAATTAACGTATACAAGTTTTGCTCGTATCTTGTATAATAACGAACATATTGAGCTTTATTAATTATTTACGAACATTTGTTCAACATGATATATACCATTAAACGATAAACCCTATAGCTAAAACTACTGCTAAAGCATCAGAGAAAGTGTCTATTTGAAATCAATTCTCTGGAAATATTTTAGTAAAATGAAGGACAATGGCAGTTGAAGCTGAAACTGAAAGCTTTGTAAAACACATTTTTTGCGACATTTTCTCTACATAACCCGTATTAGTTTCAGGCTCTTTGCCTAAGAGTTTCCAATTTTGACGGGAAACCCCAATTTGTTTTTCTTTAAATGCCTATAACTTTTGTGTCTTTTGTAAATTTTGGTACATAGTTTACCTCTTATTATGTAAACCCACCTACCAAATTTGTTTGCCATTACATTTCCGGAGATGTAACATTTTCCGAAGAAAACACAAAATTTTCCAGAAAAACCGGCCCGATTTTTCTGGCCAACGAACTTATCCAGGCTACTTGCAATTAGTTTTTTAGTTATCATATTATATTATATATATATATATATATATATATATATATATATATATATATATATATATATATATATATATATATATATATGTATATATATATATATATGTATATATATGTATATATATATATATATATGTATATGTATATATATATATATATATATATATATATATATATATATATATATATATATATATATATATATATATATATATATATATATATATATATACAGGGTGTTACTTAATGATAGGGCGTAATTTTAAGGGCGCGTTCCTGAACCAAATTTAAGTAGAAAAGTTCATATAAACATGTGTCCTGAAGAGTCTGGTTTTCAAGATACAGGGTGTCAAAGTTTAAAAAAATAATTGTTTTTTTATTAATATCTTAATGATTCTTCTGCCCATTTTATTGAAATCTGGCAGGGTTATACACTGTAATAAGACGCTAAGTTGGCACTAACTAAAAGATAATTATAAGTTCCAGTGGCGTCTCGAGGGGCAGTCTCACGAATAATATTACTAAAAAAATGTACGCTACTGAGTTTTTTTTTTTAGTTTTAATTTATTTTTTCAGATTAGGCACCTAAAAATACAACTTTTTTGCTTCTTAATATCTTTTCGTATATTACTTCCTTTTCGAGGAACAAAATGAAAACCACTTCATTGCATGTCGAATAATTGTTAAAATAAAATCAAGTTAATTGTGCTAGGAAACGTTGTTTTGTCATTAAAAACATAATGTTTTTGACTTTCTGTGACAGTTTGTTATTATTTTCCCTCTGGTCAAAAGGTTAATTTTGCTATTAAAAAATGGTAAATAACTATTCTGATTTGAAGATGACACAAATGCATTTCCTTTATGGTCTTGCCAATAGTAATTCGGCGGAGGCCCGGCGGCTCTATCAAGAAAGGTATCCTGATCGTGTCCTTCCAGGTAGACAAATATTCATAAACATTCATCGTCGTCTCAGTGAATCTGGCAGTTTTAAACATAATACCTCTGACGGAAGACCTCGTACAATTCGAACTCCAGCAGTTGGGGAGGCTGTCCTACATGCGGTCGAAGAGAATCCTGCAACTAGTACCCGAAAAATAGATAGGGAATTAAATATTTGCTATCAAACGGTATGGGAAATTTTAAGATATTCACTGTTGTATCCTTATCACCTACAAAGAGTTCAGGCACTTCTGCCAAGAGATTTTGAACCGCGTACGCAATTTTGTAGATGGTATCATCAAAGACTTGCAGAAAACCATCACTTAATTCCATCATTATGTTTACGGACGAAGACCATTTTTCCAGAAATGCAATAATTAATTTTCGAAATAATCATAACTGGGCCCAAGAAAATCCTCATGCTATTACAGAGACACATTTTCAGGAACAATTTTATGTCAACGTTTGGATCGGTATCATAGATGACTATTTGATTGGACCATTTTTTTTACTACGACGTCTTAACGGACAATCTTACAGTCATTTTCTACAAACTGATTTGCCTCTGCTTCTTGAAGATGTTCCTTTATATTTACGTCAACAACATTGGTTCATGCATGATGGTGCTCCTGTCCACTTTAGCTTATTGGCTCGTGAGTATTTGAATGGAGCTTACCAAAATCGTTGGATATGTCGTGGGGGACCACAATTCTGGCCACCTAGATCGCCTGATTTAAACAGCCTAGATTTTAATTTGTGGGGGCACCTAAAAGCATTAGTTTATGTTACACCAATCGAGACAGAAGAACAACTTAGGAATATAATCGTTGACGGATGTGAAACCATACGTAACACTAATGGAATTTTCGAAAGAGTTCGTCGCTCGATGAGAAGGAGAGCACAAGCCTGCATAGAAGCGGGATGTAGTCATTTCCAACATTTTTTTTGTAAATAGTTATTACTTTTCATTTGTTAGATTTTAAAAAATGGCTTAGAAATAAATATTCTGAACGATCACAATTAACTTGATTTTATTTTAACAATTTTTCGACATGCAATGAAGTCGTTTTTATTTTTTTCCTCGAAAAGGAAGTAATATACGAAAAGATATTAAGAGGCAAAAAAGTTGTATTTCTAAGTGCTTAATCTGAAAAAAAAATTAAAATAAAAAACTCAGTAGCGTACATTTTTTTAGTCAATACTATTCGTGTTACTGCCCCTCGAGACGTCACTGGAACTTATAATTATCTTTTAGTTAATGTCAACTTAGCGTCTTATTACAGTGACTAACTCTGCCAGATTTCAACAAAATGGGCAAAAGGATCATTGAGATATGAATAAAAAACCAATTTTTTTTTTAAATTTTGACACCCTGTATCTTGAAAACCAGACTCTTCAGGGCACATCTTTATATGAACTTTTCTACTTGAATTTGGTTCAGGAATGCGCCCTTGAAATTACGCCATATCATTAAGTAACACCCTGTATATATATATTATATATATATATATATATATATATATATATATATATATATATATATATATATATATATATATATATATATATATATATATATATATATGTATATATATATGTATATATATATGTATATGTATGTATATATATATATATATATATATATATATATATATATATATATATATATATATATATAAGGAAAGCAGTTGCGTATTTAGCGTATGAAAACGAGCTAGAAATATAGAACATATAAAAATGAGCTAAAGTCCAAAAAGTTCGGGACCCAACAAGTGCGTTGTGGTAGTGAATTTTCATTAAATGCTTTAAATTTGAATAACTCAATTTTTTATTAGAACTTAGAAAGTTAAAATGTGGTATGTAGTAAGGTGTTTCGCAAGAAAACATATCCACCAAATTTCGTTAAAATAGGGTTGTAATTTTAGGAGAAAAAAATTTTTTTTTCGATAGAAAACCCAAAATTTTCCTGGAAAACCCTGTCCGATTTTCCTGGCTAATGAACGCGTCCAAGCGATTAATAAAAGAACCGGTAAAGGTACCTGCCGAGTTTCATGCAAATCGGTTAACTATTTTTGAGTTATCGGTTGGATACATACACACAAACACACACGCATATATATATATATATATATATATATATATATATATATATATATATATATATATATATATATATATATATATATATATATATATATATGTATGTATGTATGTATATAACTGACCTCGGATATGGGTTTTAGGGTCCCAGTTCGCGCTTATTTGAGAAAATGTTTGCAAAGTCTCACCATCGATACCTATCTTATAGTTAATTTTTTAAATAAAAATTTAGTAAAAAGAAAGTGTGATCGATGAGACACAAAAATGTTGAGAATATTTTATCGTTTATTAGTGCATTTTCTTACAGAAAGTTCTTCAAATGAGCGCAAACTAGGGCCCCTAAAACTCATACCCAGGGTCAGTTTCAATTTTTATATGTGTTTATATATATATATATATATATATATATATATATATATATATATATATATATATATAGTGATAACTCAAAAAATAATGGGCTGATTTTTATCAAATTTAGTGAATACCTTCCTTTTGTGAATGGCTTGGTAAGTTCGTTAGCCAGGAAAATCAGACAAGGTTTTTTGGGAAAATGTTGGGTTTTCTTTCGAAAAAAATTCATATCCCCGAAAATAAAAAATCTATGGTAACCAAATTTGGTACGCCGGGTTGCATATTCGTATCTAGCGTACCGTATTGCAACTCGAATGCTTCTGGATATGACCGACTGCATCGAGTAAATTATGCGCGCTAACGCGTTTTACAAGTGTCGGGGGTGCCGCAAACAGTGATGAATATCTCAAGTTGTTAAAATGGCTAATAATTTACCAATGCCACTAACAACTGTGACGTTCAGTCTCATAAGCCTTATTTTTTTTGCTATGCACCCAGCTGCAGTGGGTATACCAGTGGGTTGCATAATTTCCACATCTCAGAAACAAGAGGTATTTTCAGATGGAGGTAATAATTTAATAGAAATAATGCCGAAAATTAACCGGTCCGTCATTATTACGGATGACGATTTAGTGGAACGCAATGTTTAAAAAAAATATTGGCCGAAATCAAGAATTCCGCTCTGTACTTTCCATGTACTAAAATCGCTGTGGAAATGATTAACGATGTCAAAAAACAATATACGAAAAGAAGATAGGCAAAAACTTTATGCCATATTTCGTAAAATTTTAATGTCAATTAATAAAGACTAGATGAAAATCTAAAAGCATTTGAAAAATTCAAACAATATCCCCAATATCAAAAGTACATTAATGAAAAAATAGAAAAAAAAATCGAAATGTGATGCCTGTATTATAGAAAAGACTTGATAACAAGAGGCTCAAATACAAATAACTATATTGAAGTTATGTTTCGTTTATTTAAGGATATCCCATTGGAGCGCACCAAAGCATACAATTTACCCCAACTCACAGATTTTGTTATCACTGACTTTGAAAATTACTATAACCAACGGATCTTAGATGTTGTATTTAATAAAGTTAATAAGTCTACATTAAGGCGTTTATGTCCAGATCAAAAAGATGTTACTCATAGACAGATTTGCGACTTGGGTGATATGCAATTCAGTGTTTCAAGTTGCAAATCAAGTGATATGAAATATCTTGTGGACGTGAAAATAAATGTTTGTTCTTGCCCTCAAGGTGAAAGTGGCAAAATTTGTAAGCACCAGTCTGCAATAATAATCAATTATAATGTAAGTAAAGTCTGTAATACACTAACATTAATTAGCCGAAATAATTTATACCAAATCGCCACACGTAATAAAGCAGCAGACGAGTTGTTTTTACCGTTAATTGTAAAACATGCATCTGTATCGGAAAATATAAATAAACAGTGTACAAAAGGCAAAAGTATTAGTGCTGAAAGTTTAAACGACATAACTAGTTCTTCAGACGATGCCCTCGAAGTCAATGATTTATTCAGAGGAAGCCCACAAATTAATATAACTGCAAGGCAGGAAGCTACAAAGAAGAAATGGGACCAATTTATAAATCTTCTTAGGGATACAGTAAAAAAAATATCGATGATGATCCAGAAGGTTATATACCGGCTGTTGAAGTTTGTCTAAATTCATATAATAAAATCTAAATTCATATAATAAAACTATTAATTCCGCATCAACGTTAATGAGTTCCCTATACCACGCTTTTAAGCCAAATAATGCTTCTTCCCTGAAATCGACAACACAAAAATATCTGCAAAGGGGAAGAAGATATCAGTGCGACCCACTTCTATTGCAAGAAGGAAAGTCCAATCTTGTAGACGTCGAAAAGTACAAAGTGGAAAAAAAGTTTCATCTTTCACAAAAAAGAGATTGAAGGCCCCTCAACGTTTGCAGGCATGCGTTGATAGAATTATACAATTAGGTGACAATAAGTTTGCAAAATGGAGACAGAGTTGGACATTTATTTTTTAAATGTTTTTTTCTATAATATCCTTTTGTGGTGTTCTCTCCTTATTTTTAAATAATATATTTAGTTTGTATACGTAGTACCTAATACATACATATTGGCATATATGGCTACATTATTTATATTCATTCACCTATATGTATCATTAGTGCGTTATGTTACATTAAACGATTAGTTGAATGTAACACGTAAAAGAACATTAACACAAACGTACCATTCTGTGATCATCTTTGCAATATCGGGCGTTATTTACATAACAGCAAATGCGTTCGCGCGCGCGGTTTACTATTAGTGATCGGGCATATATGAATTGCAATACGGTACGCTAGATACGAATATGCCGCCGGGTTTCTCCCATAAAATGTACCTTTTTTTACAAGCATTTAGATCTCTAGGTTAAAAGGCAAATAAATTACAAGCCTCTGATTAAAAAACAGTTGAAACGTCAAGATTGATAATTCTGGTAGTCCTTAGTACGCATTAGCGCCTTGAGTTAAAAATACGGCTCGAAATGACCAACAGGCTCCTAGATCTGTGTCTCAGCAATCATTTTCCTTCACTTCGTTAAAATATGAGAAAAAAATCAATTTTAAACAAACATTGTGTGGTGTTAATAATCAAGACGTTAGAAAATTAATATCCTAGAGTATATTTACTTGTTAGTACATACATCGGTCATGTCGACAATGGCCGATCGGTGGAGGAAGCAGTGTGGCTTTTATAATGGACTCCTATAACACGCGTCTAATTTAAGTTAGTGACCTCACTTTTTTTTTATTTACTTTTTTTTGTCTTATTTCATTTTACCGTTATCTGATCAGATTGTGTAATTCCGATGAATTTTTTAGCGAGTTTTTGTATCACAAATTCAATTAGAACGAGATAGAAACTTTTAAGACTTAACTCAATTTGACCTGGTTGTTTGTTATTGCTCTAAATTACTTAAACCGTTCCATACTTAATACAGCCGTAGACTTTTCCCGTGGCTTCGCAGGTGCTTGTTCTTTTCTGAAACCGATTTCAATTTTTACTGGACGCATCAAGTGCGTTATGGTAGCGAATTTTCATTAAAGTGTCAAATTTCAATAGTTAATATTAACCTAACGTTCGTTGCCCAGGAACCAGTTTTTCGGGATCATTTTAAGTTTATTTTCTGAAAATTTATGTACATTTTCAAGCAATAAAGTCAAAAAATACAAATTTGCTACTGAAGGATTATTGAGGATGAACAAGTCAATGATGGCATCGGCAACAATGCCAAATTTACCTTTTTTCAGAAATGTAGGTAGCTTTGCTTTTTTAAAATACAACACTTACATCATATGTGCTGCAATTATTTAAGTGCTCTACTATCACTGAAAGGTACAGATATTAGGTCAGATCTCTCTTTTATATGAATTTTAAAATATGACACAGCGTTTTCCTTAATTTTGCGGTAAACTTCGCAACGTTGTCGATGCCATCATTGAATTTGGCACCTTCAATAAACTTTCAGTACCAATTTTAATTTGTTTCATCAATCGGTTTCTGAAATACGAGACCGTTCCGTGACTTGAACAAAAATAGAGTGATTTCATATTTTAAAAACAAAATAAAATCTAGATCTGATATTTTTGAAGGTTTTATTGACAATAGAGCGCTAAATTCATTGTAATAAAAATAAGGTAGGTGCTATATTTAAAAAAGGAAAGTTACATACATTATTTGAAAAATTGTAAACAGATTAGGGTGACCTTATTCTGCCCAGTCAGGTCACTCGTCTCGTCTCGGCATTCACTTACCAGTCTGGAATTTACCCGTGGGCTACTTAGAGCCTTAAGGGCTGACTGTCTGTCTGTGGCTATGAGGATCCGCTTGTTGGTGTAGCCCCTCATCTTGTTCTCTCGCACGCAGTGCAAGATGGCGTACATTTCGGCCTGAGAGACCGTTACATAAGCTCCGAGGGAAATACTGTGACACCCTTGGTCCTTCCGACCGAATAAACGCCTACCCTGTTCCCACGCTCCCCGCCTGATCCGTTCGTGAACCAGACGAGCGCGTCCCGTGGTAGGCCCGGTAGCCATCCTTTGGACCTTGCCTAGTTTTTGTTTGGCACTGAATTTTGTCACCTGAGGCCACCAGACCAGTAGGGCGTATGTTAACGATGGTCTGACCATCCTTGTGTAGAACCAGTCGGCCATACTAGGTCTTAGTCTCCACGTTTTTCATATAGCCGCCTAGTGACGGCTAGGGTTATAACTGCCTTTTGCAGTATTTTTTCAACGACACGATTTCAGGTTAGCTTAGAGTCGAATACGACCTCAAGATATTTTACCTCCCTGGCCATTCGGATGTTTCTACCGTATAGAATGAGAGTTCGGTGGCTCTCCCTATCCTCCTCCTCGTAAACGGTATGACGGTTGCTTTCTTCGGGCTTACCGCGAGCCCTTGGCCAACCGTCCACCCCTATCAGTGCTGTCTGCATGCGCTCCTACACTGACTGCGGAACCTTTCCTCGGATTATGATGCCAGTCTCATCCGCATAGCCCTGTACTTCGTACCCCCTCCCGATAGCCTCCCTAGCAAGCCGTCTACGACTAGGCACCAGAGCAGGGAAGACAGAACGCCCCCCCCCCCCCTGCGGACACCCCGTTGCGACCCCCGCCAGCGGAGTCCCTCCCGCGAATGAGGTGAACCCGATCCACCTGCAGTAGGTCTCCTCTATTCCCCGCTCCCTGACAGCTACCAGTACCGATCCGAATAAGTTGTTGCTGAAGGCCCCCTCTATGTCTAGGAAGGCCCGCAGCGGCACCTCCCTGTTCGCGAGCGTATTCTCCAGTTTCAGCACCAGTTGGTGCAGTGGTGTTTCTGTTGAGCATCCTACTCTGTATGCATAATATCCGCAGTGTAGAGGATATGCTTCCAGTACACCGCCCCTAATGTACGGGTTACACAGTTTTTCTATTGTTTTTAGCTAGTAGGACATGAGACTTATTGGCCTCAGGGAACTTGCCTGGTCTGTTGGACGCCCAGGTTTAGGAATGAATACAACCCTGGCCAGTCTTCATGCCCTCGGAATATACCGCAAAGCCAGGCTGTCCCTCATAATGAGGGTAACCGCCGGCGCCAATATGTCTTTACCCTGTTGGAGCGTAATGGGTATTTATCCATTGAATCCCGGAGATTTGAATGCATTAAAGCTATTAATGGCCCATCTAATTGTGCTCCAAGTAACCACCTCTTTAGCGACTGTCCAGTCAACTCTAGATGCCCGCCTGTATGGCGCCTCTATTTCTAAATTTTCCCAGGTGATTGGTTTATTATGTTGCAGCCGAGGAAGTGCGTCTGTAGTAGGACTGCCATAATTTTCTCCCCCGAGCTTCTAAAGCTTCCCGTCAATGTTTTAAGAGAGCCTATGTTAGGCTGAGAGCCCTTGGACAGGATGTTGTGTAGTCGAGCACTCTCGGATGTGCTCTCCACTTCCTCGCAGTGCCTCCTCCACAACCCCTCAGTCTTTTGTTATAGCTTGTTAGGGCATGTCTATATTCATCCCATGCTCCTGACCCTTTGGCCGGGATAAACAGCTAAGGAACCTGCGTCCTCCTTTCCTTAGGTCCTTGTTTCACCACGGGACATTCCCAGTGGACGCCATCAATTTCAGGGGGCAGTTGGCGTTATAGGCCGAGGTGATTGCGTCTCGTACTTCACTGCCGCAAGCTCGAGGTGTATTGAATTGTCCATGGTACTCTTAACCTCCTGCAGTTCCACTGCTAAGTAAGTGTTTATGTTGCAAATAGAAAACTTATCATATTTGTATAAAACAAAAACATCCGTAAGCTTTGTCCTAAAGTACATAGATGACACTGGATAACATATCAATAGTTTATTGGTGAAAATATTGGTATTGTGAGCATAAAATATAAGTGAATGCGTATAAAAATGAATAGAGTATTCCATGCGCTACCGATCGATTTTTTTATTATTATTGTCGTTATTGAATATAAAAAAGTCTGTTAAAAAATGTTGATGCAAAACAAAGACACTTCTAATTACATATTGCAAACTTCAATTAAGCTAAAAACTCGATATAGCAAAAGCAAGCAGCCTCGCCACCCTGAATATACAGCCATAATTAATAGAAGCTGAGCATACATATTCATGAAGTCGGTACGATTAGTCATATCAGGCGAAGAACATCGAATTAATATTTGCTAACTAACCCATTAAGGATTCTTGCCTACATAAGGGATGATGAGATTTATGTTTGGCTAAATAACGATATTAGCGACCGAATTATTAGACCACATTGTGTGGAGTTTTGCGCACAGCAACTTGTATAGACTTATTAGGGCTACTACATAGTTATTATGTAAAACTTTATTTATGTAAGTTTGCCTTTTCGGATTACTAACGGCTTTGTTTTAAAATTAATTAATTTCTTGCTTAAATGATACAACGCAGTTAATATTACATAATTACCACTCGATTTGTTACACAAATATTGGTTTGTTATTTGTTCACCGTGTTTCAGTTATTCCCGCTGAAAACGCGCAATCGAATTTAAAATCTCGTGATAGATTTTCAAAACAATTTTGCTGATATTATACAAGGCGTTTCAAAAATAAAGTATGCATTAGTTTTTTTTTTTTATTTGTATTTTATTAGAAATGCTGAAAGGGGTCAACTTATTTTTTTAGATGTTGCTTTTTAAGTATAAATGTTTCTACCAAATCTAACCCTTCTTGAGCGGTCCCCTTAGAAATCTCTAGTGAAATTGTGAGTAGTTTGATAATTTTTTCTCTATTGATCACTATAAATAGCCACCACTATTGCCTAGTGGTGCTTGAATAAATTAATGCTTTTTAATAGGCAAGAAATAAACTAAATTCATTTATTCAGTAAGGGAAGACCTGTGATGAGCACAGATAAGCACACTTGAAGAAACCAAACCACCACAACACGTTTAAAAAAACCTGACGATCGTTTCACTAACCAAATTATTATCATCAAAGGATTAATATTTCTAAATATCTTATGTCCACAAATCTGTTTATATTTATCTGCAAGTAGTCGGCCACTAACGATTTAGGTAGGTTCAGCGACACCAAAAATTAACATGTTCCGTTTGGCGGAAATTTCTGCATTCTTTTATTATCTATTGGACGTGCTTCTGCTGGTATTTATTTTGTAAAGTAATCTATCAGGAGCCTACCCATGGGCGGCGGGGCGAGATTCATACACATATTATTATTACTATTATCAATGGATTGGGCGTATATGTGCTATTGAGTGGCCCCCTAGATCACCGGATTTAACTCCTTTAGACTTCTTTCTACGGGGCCATTTAAAGAGTAGAATTTTCGCTACAGAACCGGAGTCTCTGGAAGAATTACGACGACGCATTGTTGAAGAATTCCGTCTAATAACTGCACAAATGCTCCAGAATGTCATACCTCGTTTTGAACAAAATTTGTACTTTTGTATGGAAGCTGGTAGTCAACAATTTAAACACTTACTTAACTGAATAAACATTTTTGAACGTTTGGTTTTGTTTTTTAGTTTTTTTGAACCAAAAATTGACTAATTGGTGCATTTCGTATCACAATGAATTAAATAGGTTAAATCCAACTGTGAATAATGTTTAAATGAGTTGATAAAACTTCCAAAAAAATTAGTGTGCTGAATGAAAGAGTTTTCAAATGATGTAACACTAGACCCATGTACCCTATTAAAAAAAAAAAAAGGGTTGTTATCACCACCCTTAAGGGGTTGATGTGGCAAAGTTGAGTTTTATGTCAAAACATGTCCCCCTAAATATTAAAATTGACGTGTTTCAGCGTTTCTTAAAAAAAATTATCTGGACGCAAATAGGTCTGTTTCGTTTTCAATGCGCCACCCTTTATATATATATATATATATATATATATATATATATATATATATATATATATATATATATATATATATATATATATATATATATATAGATATAGATATTCGAAGGCGTTAGTTGTCCTGGTTGTCTAATATTTTCTATTAAGTTTATATTCTCCTCATTCAGATGCTGATTATTATCCTTAATTTGTCGGGCGACGGAAGATTTATCTATAGTACCGTATCTTAATTGTGCCAAATGTTCTTTGAATCTGTTTACAATGGATCTTTTTTATTGTCCGACGTATTTATGATCACAATCTTTACAAGTTATTTCCGACATTTTGACCGTGCTATCCTTCTCTTTTGTGTTAGCTAGCAAGTTTTTTTAAAGTATTTTTGTCGAAGATGTTAGCTATAAATTGGCTTTTAAAAAAATGCTATCTAAATCAAACATTTGCCTTAACCGCTGTTGGAATAATCCCATTATTGAGGCAATCCAATTTCCTTCACATCGTGTTGTTAACTTGAATCGTTAAAACACATGCAAAGCTGAAAAATATCCTTTACTTTATGATAACTTGTATATGTATTTTTAGTGAATTTTCTTAAGAAAGTTCACTAATGAGGGGATCTCGACTTTTGACTTTTAAAAAAATTCTTTCAAGTGAGCGCGAACTAGGCGCTCTAGAACACATATCCCGGGTTATTTAAAATTTTTATATATAAATAATGTATTAATAATAATAATAATAAATACAATACGCACCAGGGAAATCCCCAAATAAAGAGATTGAACAAACATAGTAACAATTACAACAGTATTCAGAGATCAACAAGTTAACTCAACACATATATAGAAAAGGGCTACAGCTGGATCACAAGTCGATCAGCCCAGCAACAGATCTGAGAGTGGACTGGTTGCACTCGAATATGTTGCAGCGATGTACACACGATATATATATATATATATATATATATATATATATATATATATATATATATATAAATATATATATATATATATATATATATATATATATATATATATATATATATATATATATATATATATATAAATATATATATATATATATATTGATATTTATATATATATATATATATATATATATATATATATATATATATATATATATTGATATTTTAAGCGAGAATTTAAAGATGGACGTTGAAGGATACATAAAAACGTGAGTACAGTCCCTAACCAAGAAAGCCGGAATTTCATCAAGGCTCGATGTATGTTTCGGCCTGATTTTCTTACTTGCACTCAGGACCCTCGCATTTGTCAGCTCTTAATTATCTATGATTGGATTATTACCTACAAGGTCAGATTCCACATCAGTATTACCATTTGTCTAGCTTACGAAGGATGTCTGAAAAAATATGCAAATGCATTGGCCACAGAAAGTGGATCAGTTAGAGTGAGGCCTTCATATGACAATGGGATGTTGAATGATTCCTCTTGAGATTAATCAGCTTCCAGAAGCTGGATGGATCAGATGAAATATTATGTTAATCCTGTTGCGAGAAAAGTTTTTCATTGGCTTCCGAGGTTACTTTGACAACACGTCTAAGCCGCTGAAATTCGAAATATTCAGCAGGATGCTTAAAATTCTTGTATCGCTTCCAGGCTCTGAATTTGAGCTTGATGTTATTGATAAGCTCCGAATCAAACCAAGGGGGATAGTTATGTCGGAAGCGAGACTCAACTCTGGCCACATATATGCCAACCATAAAAAACAGTTCAGCATAAAATGCATCACAACATTAATCCACATCGGCAAAGTGCTCCAAGAAGGACCAGTCAACAGAGGACAGTTGAGTGTACAGTCCATGAATATTGGATTTTCGATAACAGTAGTGAAATGCTGATCGAGTACTCCGGATACATGATTTATTGGTGTTGATCAGAGTAAGTATAACCTCAAGAGCTGGATGGTGAACATCCTCTACCAATAATAAATCAAAGGCAACACTGACCTGTCCGTCAACGTTAGTAAGTATAAGATCTAGAAGTATCCCATTAGAGTTCTTAACAAAATTCCGTTGTCTCAAGTGGAAGTTCTGTAAGGACAGTATCAGTTCGCAAGCATATAGGGCATCAAAAAAAGCATCCAGAACCATCGGAGATGTGTTAGGCACCAAGTATGTCAACACAATGAATACGGTAGAGCAACCTGTAGACACTTTGACGCAGATGACGTCAACAAGGGGCCAGTTGTCCAGACCTCCCGCAGTTATCTGTATCCGACTAGCATCGTAGAAGGAATAGATAGCAAAAAGAACGCCATCCCCTCTACCGTACCCTGTGAGATCAAATTTTCGATCCGATATATATATATATATATATATATATATATATATATATATATATGTATATATATATATATATATATATATATATATATATATATATATGTATATATGTATATATATATATATATATATATATATATATATATATATATATATATATATATATATATATATATATATATATATATATATATATTGTATCTATCAGCCAGTCTCTCCGAATTTTCAATGTCAGAATCTAACCATGTCTCCGTGAAAGCCAAAATATAGTATTCACAGGAAGCTGCCGCGTTGTAAAACTGACTACATTTGCTTTTAATATTACGAGGATTTTGATAATAAACTTTTAAACTACTAGTATTGTTGGCATTCCTCTCCAAAGTAGCGAAATGTAAGACTATATGATTGCTAAACAGTGAAGAGATTGGATTTCAGCTGCGATAATGCCTATTTGTACGACTGACGCCTATTATAATCCCATGACACATGAGCAGTCTCAAGGTTAGTTTTGAGTTTTTTATTATGACCTAAGCAATTTATGCAGCTAAGAGAAAGGCTTTGACAGTCTTTGACTTCATGTGATTCACCACACCTAGGACAACTTATCTTATCTGATGTGCATCTGCTAGCCGAGTGATGGAAAGAGTTACACTTAAAACAACACAAGATGTCAACTGCATCATAAACAGAACATGAATCTATCCAAACGAAAGGATGACCTGCGTTGACAACTCGAGTATAAACTGAATGATCCACCAAAACTACCGCCTGATATATGTTGCTGTTGTGCTTTAAAGGCCATGACTTGAGAACCTTCACCTTTTAGACCGAGAAAATAAGTTGCTATTCTGTTTCACAATATATTTGGAAAGAACAGCATCGGAGAGTTGCTCAACCATGCCAACAACCCTGATTCGAGGTCTGGCAACCTTCAGTTCACGAACAACATAATTATCTGACAGATTCTCATCCACTAAGTTCTTCAATTTTGCAGTTCCATTAACTCCGCTGCAGTATGAGATCGCCATATTCTATGTTCTTAACTTTTCGGATATCAGTTTCAGAATTGACAGGATAAACATTTTTCAAGATGTCTAATTTAGTCACCCTATTTTTTTGCAACTCCTTTGGCTTGACAGTGACAGCAGATCTACTAGCACCAGAAGTAGCAGCAGCAGCATAAGAAGGAACAGGTAAAGTCCCTACTGACACACTAGCCATATTATCATCTACACACCCAGCACTAGGATGAGACCCGGGAGAACTAAGTAGGGCCCTCGAACAGCTCTATCATCATTCTGCTTTGTAATTCGTGTGTTAGGATCTGTAATTATTTTCTTTTAATCTTTGATTTCAGAAATATAAACATCTTCAAACTTCGCTAGTCTGCGCCTCACATCACTCAGAGAAACAGTACTGTCGCTCATATACTCATTATTACTGGCTGCTGAACCGGCCGACTCGGGCTGAACAGAACTGGCGGTTTCAGCAGCAGTCGGCTGAGTGGAAGAGTTAACAACAGCAGGAGGGGTGCAGCCGTTGGAAATCCACAGTGAATCGCGATTCTGCTGCCGAAGCACCACAAATTGCTGTACTGACACATGTACACATCTGATATGGAAACAGCAACTCCACCCAGAACAGATCAGGATATCATCGTGTCGCCCGCACCTGTTTTTACACACTCCACAATCAGGCATGTTGTCATATCCTACTGTTAATCACAGGTGGAAATTTTTGGCTGCCAAGAGATGAACACCATGCATTATATTATTTATAACACTGCATACAGTAAATATCTCCCTGTCAAGTAAGGCCCTGTACTACACCAGCCGTTGAAACCGACAGCCAATATCACAGCCTTGTTTGTTATCTGAGGACTGATTAGACTTTCTGGATTCAATCGACAATATTACCCTAATAAGCAAGATCAGTGTACTTACACTCTGTATAGATTCTAACTAACACTGCGACACCATAACTAACTATGTCACTGTTTCTGAAGAATAAATTTCCTTTGCAAATAAACATATTTTAAAATTTTGACCGGCCTAACAATTTACTACTGATTATCTAATATATATATATATATATATATATATATATATATATATATATATATATATATATATATATATATATTGATAAAGAATGGGGGTTTATTATTCTACAGGCCCACGATTGGGTGTCAATTGAAATAGTTAGAAAATATGGTTTTTATAGGCCCAATTACCTTTTACAACTTTATATGCCCAAGATTGGGTGCTAATTATTATAGAAATGTTTTCAAATACTGTATTTACAGTAAGAAAATTAGAAATTATTTTATTTCATCACTTATTTTAAGGAAATAGAAACTATACATATGGTTTATGATATGGATTAGGTATAAATAAATGTTTTATAATATTTTGATCTTATGGAACTAACTGTTAGGCAACTCCTCTTCGTTGACTACCTAGTTGTAGCATGGGTTGTATACCCGCAGAATCACTGAATTTATGCAGAGGTGTATTGTCGCTCGCCTAGTAGCGGCTTTTTTTAACTACTATTGTAAATAGTAAAAAAAAGGTGGATCTTGATCTTATTGTTTTGCTGTAGTTAAATTTTAAGAAATTTGACCCTATATTCAATATTTGGTCACTTGAATGCAACTTTAGTGCTGTGTATCTAATCTTATTCAGCCATTACTTGAACAACGTACAAGTAATTTAACATTTATTTTGAAATAAATTCACTCTGGTGCTCCTGTAGACACTGGCCATCTAACTGTTGCTATTTTCTATTATATAATTTAAGTTCCTACTGTTCTTTTGTATTTTTGTTTAAGAAGACTCTCCAAATATCCTGCTTCCAATTTCCCCAAATTTTTCTCCCCTTGTTTATTTATTTTTTTAACCAAACTTCCGTTGTCAGAGTTTCCTTTCTCTAGCCCTCTGTTTTCTCTTATACTATATCTTTTGTCTCAACAACAATCCTTTCATTTCCTTATCACATTGGATACGTGGCAGGCACTGTTTTTAAAATTTAATTTTCACATATTTACTTCATCTATCAAACATCAAATTTTCTTAACCTAAATATTTACATTTGTCAGATTGACAGCCCCCATAATCATATGTTTAGACATTCTAGTACTATTAACTATCCTTAACATATCAAACATCAAATTATCTTAACCTAACTATTTACATTTGTCAGATTGACAGTTTCCATAATCATCTGTTTCACTTTCTACAACTATTTAACCTATGAAACATTATTAATTTTAATTCACTATCGTCCTTTTCGACTCTTGTTTAATGGGCACCTTATTTTATACACATGTTTACTTAAAATTACACTCATACATCACTTTTTGCTCATTTTCGTATATACACTGGGTCAAATGGATTCATCTTTTTGAGTTCTTATAATTTTTCTAATATACCAAGGTATGTTTTCCTTAGGTGATCGAATTTGTGTGGTCCGTATGAGGGTATTTATATTTTCTTTATAACTCAAAAAATAATGGACCGATTTTGATCAAATTCGGTAAGTACGTTCCTTTTGCAAATGGTTGAGATAAATTAGTTAGCCAGGAAAATTTAGGGTTTTCTTCGAAAAAAAAATTGTATATCCGGAAATAACAAACGTACGGCAACCAAATTTGGTACGCAGGTTTACCGCAAAAAGATCAAGAAACACCAGAAAAATTTTCTAGTTTTTCTTACTAAGACGTCCTAATCGCGATTTAAAACGTTAAAATTGGTAACATTTAGACAAAAAACTTGAAACGAATACGAGTTATATGGAGAAAATGTCACAAGAAACGTGTTTTGCAAAGTTTCAGCTTCAACCGTCATTCTCCTTCATTTTACTAAAATATTTACAGAAAATTTATTTCAAATTGAATGTTTATCTGATATTTTACAAGTAGTTTTAGTTATAGAGTTTATGGTTTCATACTCTATAATGTTTAGCGAATTTTTTTTTTTTTTACTTTTGCAAACAGTAAGATTACTTTGATGAAATATGGTAGAATTATAAAAAAAGCCATTTGCATTTGTATATAATTTGTGTACCTGTATATATGCGTGTACGTGTGTGCGTTTACGCGTGTGTATGTGTGGGCGAGTACGTATGTGTGTGGTGTATGTATCAATGTGGTATGTATGTGTATATGTGTGTATATATGTGTATATATGTATATATTTTCCTTTTTTCTTTATTGTATTTAATGTACCCCACATGTAAATATACAATTGAAAACTACTTGGTAGGTTAGTATAAATATAGGAAATAATATGTAAATATAGCAATAGTGTAACACAAATTTGTAATTATTAGTTTTTAAGTGATCCTTTGTCTCTGCACCTTTGTAAACCTTTGTTGTTATCCGTGGTCCAGTCAGTTTGTCTGAAGTCGTCCTGAAGGGCCCCTGGATGCAAAAGTGTGTCCCTGTCTATCCCGTATACATGATTTGGAAAAAAATATAAAAAAATAAAAATAAAAAATATATTAAAGAAACAAAAAAAAAGAAAGAAAAATTAAACAAAAATAAGGAAAAAAAACAAACAAAAAAACAAGATTAATTTAAAAAAAGTAAAAAATATTAAAGAAAAGAAAGAAGAGAAAAAAAAAAGAAAAAGAAAGCAAAAATTATTATATGTATAAATAAGTTTACATATTGTATATTTGTATATAGGTAACATAATTCTGTCCTCTAGATTATTAAGGTATTTGTATATATTTGTGTATATAAAATTGCAAAAGTCTGTGGCTGAAGGAATTCTGTTCCAAGGTCATAATTACCTCCACCACCACCAACCATGAAATATGGTAAGTACCTACATTGTTTCTACTATAGAGGTTATACTGGTAACCAAATTTGATGTCTGTCTTCATTAAAAAAAGACATATTTGATATTAAAACATTTTTTATGAAAATGTACTACCATAACGCACTTGCTGCGTATAGACTTTTTGTATGTTATGTAATCAGTGTAATATCTATTATTCAAAATGAACAAATCATTACGACTCTCACTGTATAAGCAAAATCAATTGAATGCTGTATTTTCAAATGAGAAGAATTGCATACTTTTCTGTCGATTTTATCAGGTTATAAAAGAACTTCCCACATTGACCTACTTTGTGTAATTTGGTATAAAATATGATAATCGGGCTTGACTGGATAAGTAAATAAAATGTTATTTTCCTTTTGTAAACATGTAAATTGCGACTCATTAAAATTATCACTAATACATTATTACATTTGTTCAAAGCCAGTTCTTGGTAGCATGATCAAAATTGTTCACAACAAATTCTAGAGAGTTATTACTCTGTGCATACCAACCAAGTAGTTTATTACAAAAGTTTAATTACATCAGCAGAAGTGTGTTAGAACTAGCACATGCTTTATCTTATCCGTGAAATTATGTCTAAATGCCTGATGTTTTGTTTTGTTCCATTCCTACTTGGTTGATTGTTAACATGTTTTGAATATGTTCACTGTCAAAAGTTCCAAGATAATATAACAGTTGTCATAATGTGGAAAACCGTTGTGTTGTATATTATTTCTAGATAATACCACGTTTTCTGTTAGTAAAATGGTTTTCCTTGTTGAAAATAAAATCTGCATATACTAAAAGGAAAACCTTCTGGCAGAAAAAGTTTGTTGGAACAGCGAACTTTGTAAACAGGAACAGATCATTGATATTCGTTATAGAGCCATTAAATAAATAATAGTTTACGAGTACACAAACTGAGCTTTATTTACGAGTCTAATACAAGAAAAATTGGTTTACAAATTCAGTGGTATTCATTTTCCATTGGCGGACATTCTTAGACACATTATGGATATTTTCAATCCATACCCAGTAAAATATTGACACAATGTATTTTGCGTAAAGCAAGCATTGGTTACAAAAACCTTGGAAACCCCTTGATTGTCAGAATAATTTATGAACATTTATTATTTTGACAGGAACAGTAAACATTTAAAAATGTTGCCATCTCAGTTGTTGAGAATCCTGGAACTTCTACACGCACAAATAAAAAAAGTTCGGGACGCAGCAAGTGCGTTATGGTAGTGAATTTTTATTAAATGCTTCAAACTTGAATTGAATTTTCTATAAACTTAGAAAGTTTAATTTTGGTTTGTAGTAAGGACTTTGCTAAGGCAAGATATTCATCAAATTTCATGAAAATAACTTTGTAAGAATCGGAGAAAAAAATTTTTTTCGAAAGAAAATTCAAAATTTGAATAACTCAATTTTCTATAAACTAAGAAAGTTTAATTTTGGTACGTAGTAATGTCTCTTCCAAGGCAACATATATAGTAAATTTCATTAAAACAGCTTTGTAATTTTCGGAGAAAAAAATTGTTTTAGAAAGAAAACTCAAAATTTTCCCGGAAAACCCTGTCCGATTTTCCTGACCAACGAACTCATCCAAGCCATTAATAAAAGAATAAAAGAAAGGCACTTGCCGAGTTTCATCGCAATCGGTTAATTATTTTTTGAGTTATCAGACGGATACACACATTATATATATATATATATATATATATATATATATATATATATATATATATATATATATATATATATATATATATATATATATATATATATATATATATATATATATATATATAAACATATAAAAATTGAAACTGGCCCCGGATATGGGTTGTAGGGGTCCTGCTTTGCGCTCATTTGAAAAAAATGTTGCAAAGTCTCGCCATCGCGACCTCTCTATTAGTGAATTTTTTTAATAAAAAATCACTGGACTGGTGTAGAATATTTTATGAGTGGTATACGAGGCAGTGCGATGCTGATGCCCAATTTCCAAGCAAAATAATCTGGACTAATGCAAACACAGTAACCAACAATGGCATTTTTTACCGCCGTAACACGTATTATTGATCCCGAGAAAATCCTCGCCCACTAAAGTCTTCTAGGCGTCAGTTTTGGTTTGGATTTAACATGTGGGCTGGAATTTTTGGTGGGAACAGAAGATGTCGTTTTATTTATAACTCTGAACGTTATTTACATCTACTTAGAAATTAATATCGAGAATTATTTACAAGAACTACCTCTGGCAATAACCTCCAATTGCTAGTTTGAACACGACGGCGCCCTTGCCCATGATTCAAGAGGTGTACATGCCCATTTATCTGAACAATTTTCTAATAAATTAATTTCTACATACTCAGAAATATCTTGGACGGCAAGATATCCATATATTACCCCTTCCGACTTTTTTTTTCGGGAGGTATGTTAAAAAGAGAGTGTACTAATATGAAATTTTAAATGAAGAGCAATTACCTATTTGTGCTACTAATGCGTTTGACAGTATCAGTGCGGAAACGTTGGCCAATGTTCTGGATGAAACGGTGACCAGATGCCACCGTTGCTTAGAAGCAATTGGTTCAAATCTTGAACACTTGCTGTAATTGAAGGTTTATTTTTAGTTTAGTTATTCACTTTGTACTTTTTTAATTACCATATTACTTTAAATTTTCATATTAATTAAAAATATAACATTTTTAATAATGTATATCATTGGAGAGAATGTCTTTTGTTACATCCCCCAAGTTGGGCATTGGTAAAGCAGGGCCGTATTAACATAAATTTAAATAATAGCGATTTCTAGTCCAAAACTAAACAAGACAGTCTTGTGTCACATGTTGTTGAAAACATAATTTAAAAAACCGTTCGGGACGCAGCAAGTACGTTATGGTAGCGAATTTTCATTAAATGTTTCAAATTTGATTAATTCAATTTTCTATAAACCTAGAAACTTGAATTTTCGTACGTAGTAAGCAACATATTCACCAAATTTTATCAGAATAGCTTTGTAATTTTCGGAGATATTTTTTTTAAAGAAAACTTGAAATTTTCCCGGAAAACCTTGTCCGATTTCCCGAGCTAACGAACTCATCCAAGCCATTAATAAAAGAAATATTCTTGCCGAGTTACGTCAAAATCGGTTAATAACTTTTTGAGTTATTGTGCGGATACATACACACACAGATATATATATATATATATATATATATATATATATATATATATATATATATATATATATATATATATATATATATATATATATATATATATATATAAATTAAAACTGACCCCAGATATGGGTTCTGTCCCAGTTCGCGCTCATTTGAAAAAAATTTTGCAAAGTCTCACCATCGATACCTCTCTTAGTGAATTTGTTTTTATAAAAATTCATCAAAAAGGGTCCGATATGCAGCTTTAAAAATCCGGGACCATATTTTAAAAAAATTCGTTGACGATGGTTTCTCAGAAACCAAATACTGAAATCAAAATGTATTAACGCTACCCTGTAGAGCTTAAAAATTAGCAACTGCTTTTTGTTTTTCTATATCTTTTCGATTAACCCCACAAAAAAATGAAAACGATGATTTAAAAAAATCAGTTTTTCAAAACATCTTGAAAACCCAAAAAGATAATTGATTTTTGCGCCACTTACGAGTCCTTCTCCGTTCGCAACTTTTATTTATTTTACCGACCTTGTATCTCTTATGGTTTCCTAGATCCCAATGCTGTTCATTTCTACGTGGGGTATCCTGTATATAAATGACGATACAGGCAAACAAGGTGTTATATATGAAAATGTTTTTACAGTTATCCCCCTAGCTGAAGATGGACTAGAGCTCTCAAACTTTCTTTTGTGCTGCTAATACTTTACTGATGTCAATTGAATGTCTCGATAAAACAACTCCATATCTCAACAATTGACTCCACTGAGGCATGATAGGCTTCCAAGGTAGCTGGAGTTGATACCCACCATGAAAGATTTCTTTAAACGTAGGTGAATGTGTCAATTTTTGATGTTAGGCTATAACACTCTTCCAGTCAAGTCTGGCATCGAAATTTTCTTTCACATTTTGACTTAACACCGCTTGTTTTATCCATTCCATAAATTTATATCATAGTCAAACACTCTTGTGCCACACTGGACAATGACTGTCTTATTAGTAATTGCTTTCAAGTTATTTAATTTAAGCCACTTCTTTACAATAGCCTCTGTGGTTCAGAGGTAAGAACGTGCACCTCTGAACCGAAGGGTACTGGGTTCGATCCTTTCACTTTTTCAGTAACTGTAACATTCATCAACCGAGGTGGCCGGTATGTTCATAATAACGAACTTTATATAATATGTATTATCGTCCACATCATGCTACCAAGCTTTTCTGTGTCGTTCACGGCCTTTTTTGGCATTCACATGCTTTCTATAAATTATGTTTGTCGCTTTATCTTATCCGTATGTTTTAGTGTGCTCTGATATTTACTTTCAAAAGACTTTCTCACATTACATTTAATTAGAACACATTCGTATTTAATTTGGTCCTTTCCAGTTTTTGTCTTGGGTAGTCCGTTCCAACAGCTGTAAATTTTCTTACATGCTTTGCCTGACACACCCAACTTACACATCGATATAGCACAGTCGGTATCAGTACACTGTTGTGTCGTAGGTTGTACCCGACTTGCACTTATGAGTGATGGGTAAAAATGAGTTGGTTTTGTCATCGTATGCCAGAATCCTGGCGTATATATAAATTATACAGTATGGCGCACTGTATAAAACGAAACAGACCGATTTGCGTCCAGAGAAATTTTGTTTTTAAGAAACGCTGAAACACGTCAATTTTAATATTGAGGGATACATGTTTTGACATAAAACTCAACTTTGTCACATTAACCCCTTAAGGGTGGTGATAACAACTCTTATATTTTAAATAGGGAACATGGGTCGAGTGTTACATCATTTGAAAGCTCTTTCTTTTCTGAATTCAGCATACTAATTTTTTTGGAAGTTTTATCAACTCGTTTAAAAATTATTTACAGTTGGAGTTGCAAGAACGTATTTCATTCATTGTGATAAGAAATGCACTAATTAGTCAATTTTTCGTTAAAAAAACTAAAAAACAAAAGCAAACGTTCAAAAATGTTTATTCAGTTAAGTAAGTATTCAAATTGTTGACCATCAGTTTCCATACAAAAGTACAAATTTTGTTCAAAACGAGCTCTGACATTCTGGAGCATTTGTCGAGTTATTAGACGGCATTCTTCAACAATTCGTTATTCTCCCAGAGACTCCGGTTCTGTTGCGTAAATTCTACCCTTTAAATGGCCCCATAGAAAGAAGTCTAAATGAGTTAAGTCCCGTGATCTAGGGGGCCACTCCATAGCACCTCTGCGCCCAATCCATTGTCCTGGAAACTCTCCGTTCGAAAACTCCCTAACACCTTGTGAAAAATGCGGAGGATTTTCTTGATAGCGATCATCATTTTCAACAATGTCAATTAGTAGAGGGTAAACGATAACTCCAAATACGTTTCGCCACTCAAATTGCCATTAAGAAAAATTGGTCTCCAAAAATGCCAGTCCAGACATTCAATTTCTGTGGAGTTTGAGTGTGGATTTTGTGAAAATTTCTTGGATTATTATCTGCCCAATAACGACAATTATGACGATTGACTGTAGAGTTTAATAAAAACGCACACTCGTCTGAAAAACAGATATTGAACAGAAAGTTCCCGTTATCAGCTATTCGTGCAGTCATAACTTCACAAAACTTCAGCCGCCGATCAAAATCATCTTCATTCAGTTGTTGTACAAGATGAATTTTATGCGGGTGAAATTTATGATGCTTCAATATTCGCTGAATAGTCCTTCTTTTGATGTTTGAAACAGTGGCCAATTTTCTCATGCACAAAGTTGGGTCTGCAGCAATTTGTCCTAAAACTTCAATCTCAGTAGTCTCATTTCTAACCGGAAATTCACGTTCAGGATCCGGTTTTTTGTTGGCTGCTGAACCACTTTGTCGAAACTTTGCAACTAACTCCAAAATGTATTTTCTGTTAACATGTCTGTTGAGATGTCGTTCATTAAACAAAGTTGCGGTACGGTTGGCACAGTCATCGTTTTTGAAAAAAAGAGTAATTATTTCAACTCTTTCTTCTACAGAATACACCATTGTGAAATTAATTTTCGGTAGTACTATCAAGTATCAAGCCGACCGATAAACTTAAATAATAAACCGCATTTCGCTCATTCCGATAAGAAATGTTCTGACAGTCATTTTTTTGTTTACAAACCAACAAAACATTGACTAGCAGCACATTTCTTCCAAACTTCCAAAAAATTTGTGTGCCGAATTCAGAAAGGAAAGAGCTTTCAAACGATGTAACACTCAACCTATGTTTACTATTTAAAATATAGGGGTTGTTATCACTACCCTTAAGTGGTTGATATAACAAAGTTGAGTTTTATGTCAAAACATGTCCCCATCAATATTAAAATTGACGTGTTTCAGTGTTTCTAAAAAAAATTCACTGGACGCAAATCGGTCTGTTTCGTTTTCAATGCGCCACCCGATCTATATATAGAAGTGGTCCGAGGATTGGCTCTTGGGAGGCCCCTTACAATTGTTGTATTTGAGAGAGATATGATGTCAGCAATGAATTGGGTAAATAGTGAATATGAATTTGTAAGTATTATCAGAAATGTCACGCTCTGTTGAAACACAATAGCTATAATAATTTAAAATTACTATTATAATAGTATTGTGCCATATATCTATTCAAGAAATAGAAACTTATTAAACAGAGTAGTATCTCTTCATATGTCATTGATTGAACTCTATTCTTGTTTTTTTAATATTTTTTACCGCTATAGAGATTGCAATTATATGGGGGATATACGGAAACACCATAATGCACTGACCAATTTCATTATCTGCGGCTGCCAGCTCGGACAATATGAAATTGAACAATCTATAGAGAATTCAGTTGGTATGAACATAATTAAAGTACACATAGCCAGTATCCGCTACATACTATCCGGCTTCCAAACAATTCATTACCATTAAAACACTTGTGTACTGTTCGATAGATAGGAAAAACCGCTTACGATAACGCTTCCGTGTGTCACCAATGAAACGCTGTTAATTATTTAGTATGACGTTTGGTTCTCTGACACTCGAAGCTGCTGTCTATGTGATTTATTAAACGCTTTGGACGCATTGTCGTTAAATTGAGAATGTTGTTGAATTGCGTTTTTGGCATTTTACTTTTTTTATTATCGATTCTTTGAAAAATTCGGCTGATGAAGTATACCCACACAGGTAAACCTTTTTAGATAATTTTCACTGGAAAAGCCGTATACAGTGTACGCGAAATTGGTGATGCATGTATTGCGATCTCCGAAACTGTTAGAGATAGCAAAGCAGGTAAATGGGGAAAGTTTTAGACAATTCAGTTTGTAAATAAATGCTGTTTAGTTTACGATTTTTATCTCTTTTGGTTTTTACGATATTTGAAAAAACTAAAAAGACGCATTTTCGAAAATACCCTGTATTTTTTTATTTATGAACATTTCTGAAATCTGTAGCAATTTTTTACGTAGGAAACGCCTGTGTAGTCAGATTTGATTTCCAACGTTTCGATAGTTTGGAACCATCATCAACTTTGTTTTTTCATATGGGCGCCATATTGGATTTTCACGGTTTTGAAAAGCCCCTGTTTTTGCCTTTACAAATATGTATCAAAAAAGTTAGGTTATGTGTTGAAAAACGAAAAAATATGATTTTGTTACTAATTTCGCAACGTCGCACGATGAAACACTCACACTTAAAGTGATTATACTGCATTTAATCTCTTAGCTACAATTAATAACAACGTATCCTTATAAGTAATAGTTTCTCCCATGTGAAAATCTTTTGAAAACATAGAAATTACCCTTTTTGAAATTTTAACACAAAAAAGAAAGGAAAAAACAATAATGTGTCAAATGACATAATAATAACCAAAATAAAATGTCTAATTTAACGTTCAAAATGCCACCCATTTGCTTCCATACATTTCGCACATTTTTTTTATCACCGATCTGGCAACTCGATCAATTATGTTACAGTTAACATTGTTTATGATATATCACACTCATACCGTGCAACAAAAAATAACGTCAAAAAAAGCCATTACTTTTGAGAAATACATGAACGAATTGAATTATTATTACTCAGAACACCAATATGGCGTAAAAATCATTTAAATATTCGGAATAACCAAAAGTTCAGTACATAATTTGATCAAATATATTTATCCGTGATACATTAATGCTCTAGTGGGCTTTGGATTTTAGACGAACGAAAATGTTAAAATCTGTCACGACTTCTGTGAGAACTGTGAACGCTTGTCTTTATTTAAACGCGTTTTATGTCTTGACTCGGGCCTAGTGTTCAGATTGGCAGAAAATTTTTCGAATGAAGAAAAGTTTGATATGTTAGTATGATATATTAGAAATGAATGGAATGCGGATAAGGCCGCCAACAATTATTTGGAAAATTACCCGGATAGACGACAACCCAACAAAAAGTATTTTTATAAACTTGTAATAAATTTACTTGAATTCCGAGCTTTTGGGAAACCTCGGTCTAAGAATTATGAGAAGGATAGTGAAAATCGTGACAGAAGTATTCAAGAATATTTTCATGAGAATGCTATGTCCTCTACAAGGATTTCTGGCAGGGACCTAAGTCAACAGTTCACGACGTTTTGAAAAAACAATATTATCGTCCGTGTAAGCCCACCATCATACAAGGACTCCGAGAAGGTGATTCTAACAGACGAGTAAATTTTTGCAATTGGTACCAGGGAAAATGTCAAGATAACTGTCAATGAACTTTGAAAATAACATTGTATGGACGGACGAAACTTATGTTACAAATTGAGGAATATTCAACAAGCATAATCGTCATTATTGGGCTACCGAAAACCCTCAGCTGCGGGAACAGCGTAGATTGCAAGTTCGATTTGGCTTTAATGTTTGGTGTGGAATGTATGGTGATATATCTTTCGCTTTATTCTGAAAAATGATTATTCTTCTGTCCTTTGAGTTATTTTAATATTCCTATCGTAAGAAGCAATTAAACTATTTTATTTTAATAGGAAATCAACTAATTGGGCCCTTTATTTATGATCAAACATTGACAGGACAAAGATACCCTGCAATGTTTCAAAATAAAATAGTACCAGCAATTATGGAAGTTCTCACAAATAATGAGTTCCGTAATGTATGGTTTCAACATGACGGCCGCGCCGCCCATAATTCCAGCGAAGTACATTTTTTAAATCTGAATCATTTGGTGAAAGAATAACATCTAACAGTGGCCCGGTGCGGTGGCCAGCGAGGTCTCCCGACCTCACTCCATTAGACTTTTATTTGTGGGGACATGTTAAAAATGAGATCTATGAATTTGATCCCCCAGAAAGCAGAGAAGTCCTCGAACAGGGAACGCGGGAGTATCTGTCCAATGTTAACCGTAACACAATTCATCGTGTTACCAAATCGGTGATAAAAAAATGTGAGAAATGTATAGAAGCAAATGGGTCGCATTTTGAACGTTAAATTAGACATTTTATTTTGGTAATTATTATGTCATTTGACACATTATGGTTTTTTTCTTTCTTTTTTGTGTTAAAATTACAAATAGGATAATTTCTATGTTTCAAAAGATTTTCGCATAGGAGAAACTATTACTTATAAGGATATGTTGTTATTAATTGTAGTTAAGAGATTAAATGCAGTAGAATCGCCTTAAGTGTGAGTGTTTGATCGTGCTACGTTGCCAAATTCGTAACAAAATGATATTTTTTCGTTTTTCAACCCATAACCTAACTTTTTTCACTAAGTGTGATATATATATATATATATATATATATATATATATATATATATATATATATATATATATATATATATATATATATATATATATATATATATATATATATATTTGTAAGGGCAAAAACAGGGGCTTTTCAAAATCGTGAAAACCAATATGGCGCCCATTTGAAAAAACAAAGTTGATGATGGTTCCAAACTATCAGAACGTTGGAAATGAAATCTGACTACACAGGCGTTTCATACGTAAAAAGTTGCTTGAGAAAGTTTTTTATAGATTTCAGAAATTTTGATAAATAAAGAAAATACACAAACGGTATTCAATTACAAACAGATTTGTCTAAAACTTTCCCTATTTAACCGCTTTCCTATCTCCAACAGTTTCGGAGATCGCAATACATGCATCACCAATTTCGGACACACTGTATATCCATTACTATACACGACACCAAAAAGTTCTTTACCTAACCAAAATGTAGACCATCTTGGGCTATATGTTAAAAATTTATTTTTAGCTATATAGACGTGTTGACGAGCAACACTAATTGTGTGATTTATTTTGCTTGTATTGATCTAAAGGGTGGTTAATAACACTAACACTTTCGGATTACTTAATAACGTTTTTATGTAACTATTACTTTGTATGTACAAACACTATTTACACTTAACACTATAACTATGTGATATAGGAGTGAATTAAAGTTGTTTATTTGGTATTGTGTATAAAAAATATGTGTGGTTTGTTTCTTTAACGTCGGCCTATTTCCGCAACTATGGCCAATCACCGACACTAGGGAGCAGTTTCACCTCACTATCCTGGAATTTTTCCCGAACCCCTGTAAGGAGGGTAGGGATCTTTAACGTGCCCAACATCGCATGGACACGAAACCGACGGCTTTACACTTTACAAGGCCGTAACTTTTAAACCAAGAAAGGCATTGGACTCAATATTTGTAGGATTGCATAACAGTTTATTTGCGACTGTGTCTGGTGGCATTAATCGACATTTTTTGAAACACCCCCTTTAACTTCTCAAATAGCAACATGGGTCATGCGACACATTTCTGAGAAGCATATTCAGCGTTCTGTAGAATGTCGACATTCTAACGTGAAAAAATAGGGTTAGATGTCCATTTTGTTACACGCGAATTTTTCAAAGCTTTTCTAGTTTTTTAACCTTAATGACACTTTTTTATACTTTTTCATGACTTGCTTTCAATGTTTTGAAAGTGGAAAAGTTCGCCTAAAGTTACGTGTAATTTAAAGATGGTATTTGCATTGTTGTTTTTTGCATGTCTTTGTGGCAGATTTTCTCTGTGTTGATGCTTTGGCCTTGCTTTTGTAATTAGTTACAGTGCTTACTCCTAAAGATGCTCGGGACTCCGAGCGAAATATATCGAGTTTTTAGTACAGAGTGACTTTCTTTAAAATATAGCCCTCTTTTTGGTCGTAACTGCCCTTAAAAGTTTAAAAATTTAGCACGCCAACGTGTAACGACTGTTACTCCTCACTTCAATCTATATATATATATATATATATATATATATATATATATATATATATATATATATATATATATATATATATATATATATATATATAAACATATAAAGTCTAAAACCGACCTCGGATTTGGATTCCAGGGTCCTAAATAACGTTCATTTGTAGACATTTTTTCAAAATTCAAAAGTCGCGATCTCCTCATTAGTGAATTTTTAAAAGAATATTCATTAAAAACGTGACTGTTTATTTGAATATTGTTTGCCAAATAAGGATTTAATTAGTTTTATAAAATTTTCTGTTATGTTTTAGTGAAATTCATATTTTAACTGATCCTACGTGCTGATACAAACAATTAATCATAACCTTTTACAACATTTAGCCTATAAGGCTTTTAAACAAAAACGCTTTTATAAAATGTAAGCATGGTGGCAAATCAATATAAAAACGTGACTGTTTATTTGAATATTGCTTGCCTTAAAGCTACTATTTTAGCATTAGGACTTTAACCTGTTTACGCTTTTGTCGCTTTTGCATACCATAAAAATGTGCCTATGATAATGCAATTGAAAAAGCATAAACATGTATCCCTGGAGCGAAATCAGAACTTGCATTATGGTGATATGAGATTTTGAGACATAAAGCGGGGCAAATCAAAACATTTCTACATGGTTGGCACCTTTGAATAGTATTTGTACTGTAGCTTAAGGCATATAGAATCCAGTGAAGCGTTTGTATCTCTGCTACATCGATTGGATGTGCATATTGACGTGGAGATGGATGAGTTTTTTTACAAAGTGAACATTTACGTATGCAGAAAAGCCAAAAGATATACGAATATAGGAATGCTAGCGTTAAACGGCAGGTTGAAAGGATGTTGCTGTCGGTGAATGTCAGGTGGAAACGTGAAGGTGAGTTTACACCCTTGCAATACTTTAAATACTAAATGCATTAGACTCAAGATTAAAATTTGTGTCTAGTAGCAATATACAGGCGAACAACCTACAGAGAATTGAAGTATCTGGATAATGTTGAAATTTTATAAAAGTTTACGCGATCCCCTTAATACTTTATTCTTTGAGCTAAAATGTTTCATTCTATACAGTTCTTATGAAATTTTTTAACAAGCCTAATTCGAATTCTAACGCCGCACAAAAATATTTTGAAGCACAAATTAGTTGTTGTGGAACTGACTCAGCAGCCTGATTTGGCATATTACGATGTAAAACAAAAAGCAGAGTCACCGCAAGAGATACACAAAACAGTAGCGTTGAGTTACGTCGTAGAAACCCATTTCGACACGAAGTTGTATTCGTCAGTAGCTATTGATCAATAGTTTAGCGACATCTACTAAAGAAGCCATCGTAATTGTTGAAAAACGTATCCAGGGCATTATATTACTTACGTTATTTTTTTGTGATTCTACTTTGTTTCAGTTTTCATCCACAATGTTCAACCACTATTTTTTCCATTAGCGTAAGGGACTACTTTTGAAGTCCCTAAAAACAATGCCTAGTAGGCACCCCTCCTTGGAGATAGTAAAAGCGTTTAACAGCGCAACACTTAACTCAATGGAGAGTGCGTTGCCTTTTGAGCGAGTACCAACGATGCTCTGGCACAAAATCCTTAGTAGGTGAAGCCAGATTTGTGGCAAGCGTGAGCAGGGTTGTGGGGAGGTGTCTCCATTATTGAATTTTTTTAATTGTCGGTAGAAGGTCTTTAATGTCTAAGACACACGCATGATAGTCAATGATCGTTTTGCAAGAACATGATCGCAGCTTTCTAAGGAAACCCTAGTAAGGTCGACATGTGCAAAAACTAAGAACTCTCGACAAATCCCAAAAAAAAAACAGTTGTTGCCTGTGGACAGACAGTGACAATATACTATATCTGACTTAGCAGGATAGTCCGCCAAAACACCTGCACGGGTCGACCACCCCAACGTCACGTCATGTTAGATTAGATTAGATGAGATTGAAGGTGCCTGGGCTATTCCACTTTCTCCACCGCGACCTTAGGTCTATTGGGCACTCACCTCTTTTTGCCGAAATTTCACCCATCAAATCCCGCTCCTTGCAGGAGTCAATTTTTTTTGAGAGTGAGAGTTGCTTTGACAGGTATACTGCTACCTGAATGAAGTCGCTTGCCCGTTTCGAAGCTCAAATAGAAATAACATCTCTCAGAGTTTGTCTGAACATTCGTCAGTGTTTGATTGAGGCGGTATCTAGGAGTCCCGTTCTCGAGCATCATCGAAGCGGGGTCATTTGCTCGTTTCGAAGCTCACACAGCAGGACCCAATTTTCGAAGGCAATCCATCGCTAGATGTCTTAGCTCTCCTGCGGGGCGTCTAGACGCGATACATGCCAGCGTTTGCTGAAATTCGCAAGAGACGAAATTTTTTAAGGTTTTTGACAAGTGTACTGCCATTTTCGTGAAGACGCTTGCGTATTTCGAAACTCACAGAGAGATAGCCTCTCAGTGTTTGGTTGGTGTTCGGTCAGTGTTTGACTCAAAGCGGTATAATATGGAGTCCTGCATCCGAGCAGCATCCAAGCGAGGTCGTTTCGCAGCACACAGTTGGGACCTTAAAATCCAGGTGTGTATTACTCCCCAGAGATCTCACCCCCCTCCGGGAGTGTTTGGGCCCAGCCGCCAGTGCTTGACCCAAGGCGGTATCATATGTAACCCCACTCCCGGGTCAATTGTACTTTTCAAAGTCCTCAGTAGAGGCCTCAAAGTTCGTGTGTATACCACTCCTAGAGATATTCGCCTCTCTCCAGGTTCATTTGGACCAGACCTCCGCCAGTGTTTGACTCTAGGTGGTCGTCTCTTACGACCGGCAGAAGTTACCTTGAGCCTACTTTTTTATTTCGTCCCCGGAACCTCAGGGGACCAAGTCATGCCAGTCTGCGATCCTGGAAGTAAGCCGTGTTTAAGTTGCCCATATTTAATGAAAATGATGTGTCGTTATTTGATTACTGGTTAATAATTTCATCATGTGTCGACATTAAAGCTCCCTAATCTTAATTTTTTGTATATAGTTGCGTATCGATGAATCTGTGAGTACACTTCGAGCAAATGATCTTACTGTAATGGCTATACGGGATACTTTTGAATCATTTACATGGTTTTTATGGCGTTTTTAAGAAGATATAATTATTACTTGTATATAGTTGCAGATCAACTGTGGGGCGCTTGGAAATAGTTCTTTGCGTCTTAGCAAATTTTCATTAAGAAAAAATCGCTAATAGAGAGGTTCACGATGAAAAGGTTTTTAAAAAATTTCTTGTGAGCGCGAAGGTGCGTCCGTAGAACCCAAAACCAAGGTGCTTTAAAATTTATTTATTTATATGTATGTATGTATGTATATATATATATATATATATATATATATATATATATATATATATATATATATATATATATATATTGCGCGCGCGCGCGTGTGTGTGTCCAAGCGATCACTCAAAAAATACTCAACTGATTTGAACGAAACTTGGCACATATCTTCATTGTATTAAGACCGTGGACGAGTTCGTATATCAGCTACAACGGATATTTTGCCCCCACAAATATACAAAAATATTTCTGAACACGTTATATTTTTGTAGGTAAGAGTAACTGGAATGAGACTTTACAGTGGTTAAAAATGGTGTAAATAAGCCTATGTTATGAATTTTAAGTAACTTGGCACACAATATTTAGAATTTTTTTCAAATTAAAAATAAAATCTGAAAGACAATCGTTGAAACGACTTAGTGGTTAAAGTCCAATGCCTGTCAGACAGAGTAGTTAATTGCCACGCGTATATTGATTAATTCAACGGATATAAACCATACATCAACGGTAACCAAACAAAATAAATAACTGGCATAAAACATACTCCCGGAACCCAAAATCGTTGAATCTCGGCGACAAATATCTCAAATGTCAGATGACATGAAATTAAAAATTTGCCAGGTGGTTGTTTTTTAACTGGGGGAATCAATCAATTTTTAAAATACACTATAATTAATTATTTAGCTATGATATAAAGATTCGGCCTTTATATAACATCTCCCTTAGAGAACTAAAATTTATATTAACATCCTAAATGAAAGGAAAATATCCTTAAAAGCTATTCACACTATAGAAAAAGAGTCATCATATTTATTTCGATAAAGTTCTAGAACGACTTACTGAATGTTGTCTTGATGGATCCTTCCATTTGTTTTGTGATTATTACTTTCTATTTGTTCTTCTGTTTGGATTTGGCAGCTTGGCAGTAATTATTAATTAATTTCCATCTTATTGAACTGTCTTCACCAACCTCGTACCAGGTATTTTATTTTCTTACACACATTTTTATAATGGTATTATCAGGCACTTGCCTTGTATATTTTATTTATGGACCTCCATATTTTTCAGTTCTCGTAGTTCAGTCACTAATTGTTTTCTGCCATTTCAGTTACCGATTTTCGTTTCTCTTCTCGCAGTTCATTTTCTACTTCCGCATTCTACTCGCCGTTCAGTTTCTCTTTTTGCTTTCTTCGACCTGCCGTCGACTACTTATATAAACTATCCCTGTGTCATAAAAACCTTTTCGCGCTGTGTCTCGGTAACAAAGTTCATAGGCCTTTCGTTATCCCATTGTTTAACGTTTTTCCGTTGCACTACTCCTTTTGAGACACGCACAAAAAAAACTATCCTTATTAACTAACACTGCGTCTTTGCTTAAAACTATTATTTACAAAAACTTATTTTTCCTTAATATTATAAATGTATAATATGGTACATATGCCTACTACCTAAGAATAAAATAAGCTCGTGATATTCCAGTAAAATTCTATTAATAAAAAAACAGGGCTATTGTTATTTTCATATTATAAGAACTTTTGCTTCCTGAAACTTAAAATGCACTACATGTAAAAAAAAAGGGAATCGATTGTTCTTTATTCTGCTACCTAACGCTATTTCTTATTTAACCCTAACATATTTTACACTCTCAATTATACGGGGCATTTAAATTTTAGGATGCATTAATTTTATGTACATTGCCCGTTTTACTCCACAACAATATTTCTATTTTTTTTTTCACATATTCGCTATCTATAGCAATATAAATAATATAAAGATATATTTATCATTTCTAGATTTATATATATATATATATATATATATATATATATATATATATATATATATATATATATATATATATATATATATATATATTGAAACTGACTCCCAAGTTTTTTCGAAATTCAAAAGATAGCAATATAAATAATATAAAGATATATTTATCATTTCTAGATTTATATATATATATATATATATATATATATATATATATATATATATATATATATATATATATATATATATATATATATATATATATATATATATATTGAAACTGACTCCCAAGTTTTTTCGAAATTCAAAAGACGCGATCTCCTCATTAGTGAATGTGTTTCTACCAAAATTCACTAAAAATGCACTTTTGATATAGGAAAATAAACATACATTTCCAATATTTTTCAAAAAAGATTCGTAAACTGAAATAAAATTTGGGGGCTTGTTTTGATATGTTTTTAAACTTGGGTTTAATAATATATTTTGACGATTGTGTATAATTATTTTTACTTTTCATTATCTATTGTTATCCCTGTTATTCTATTAAATAGTTTGAAATTTTACATAATCACCATTTTCCTAATAGGTAATTGTCTTTTTAATAATAATATATCGGTGAATAGCGCTAGAAACGTTGCTCTTTTATATGCGACAATGTATGGCAATAGTTTTTTCGGATAATATAACAGTAGAAAGAGATACAGGCTCCCCGATTTAAAATAACAAAGTTGGAAGCAAGTTCCTGTATAGTCAGAAGCGACAGGGAAACAAAAAATATATAGTTTTATAGATGAATATACAAAATTTTCTGAATGTTTTTCTAATACGTTTAAAAATACAGATAGTTCACTGCAACACACGTTGTATATATACTCTGAAAATTGGTGTCGAATTAATGTTTAAACAGGACCGAAGTAAAATATTATTTTGGGTCGATGACTCGCAATAGACGTGTCACTTTTTAAGCTTAGACTACTTACTTTATACATATATCCACTTGACTTAGCAATATGGTGGACCTAATGGTCCGTGCTATAATATGCACATAAGGGATTAGGATTTATCTAAAAATAGGGAATGATAAATGTAGCGTAAAATGTAAATTTGTTTTGTTGTGAACGTTGGAGGAATTTTTGGTTTCTTTTTAATACCAGGTTAGCTACGTATCCTTCGGCACTAAAACTAATCATCATAAAGAATAACAGTATTTTTTTGTTTATTACAGATTACAAGGATATTGATATCTAGTTACCTTAGAAACTTTCCAGTAAGCAAAATTGAATTTAGTTGCTATAGTAACAACCCTGATGTTTTATAAATAGTTATGAAATTGAGACATTGACAAAACTGTGAATTTTTGAATGTCTGAGAAGGTGCTAGGTTTTGATAAAAAAGTATCGGTCCATCACCATAACCTACAGAATAAAGAATGACCAAAAGACTGGAATTATTTTGGTTCTACACAGCCCAAAAAATCCGTGTTCAAAATACCGCTGGCAAGGTCGTTGCTTGTGTATTCTGTGATAAAGGTGCAATATAGAACTGTCAGTTAAGCATACTATAGAAGGTGACAACTAAATTACGCGAGAAAATTGTGAAAAAAAAAACTTCGGGAAACACTCGCCAAAAGCTTGATCGTTTTGTAAGACAACGTATTTCCTCATAAGCCGTTGATTGCAGTACGAACAATTGAGAAAATTGGTTTTGATTGGTTAACTATCCGCCGTATTTTTCAGATTTAGCACCATCAGACTATTATTTATTCCCAAAACTCAAAAATCATTTGAAAGCTAAAACATTTTCAACACATAATCATGTCCTATGTGCCGTGGGAGAGCGGCACATCTGAAGATCAAGTTGAAGAATTTTTTTAAACCCTTTGGAATTGCTGTATGAACGTTCCGCTTAAGTGAGTTTTAGAAACGATATCCTGGATAAATCAAATTTCGTTTTAAAAATTACCGCGTTTTCGAACGTAGCCAAAGCACATTTGAATACCTCCTCGTAATTACCAAAAGTATCGGATTTCCATAAGGAAACTTCGGTTTTGCGAGATCAGATTTACATAATTTTGTTGCCAACAAGTCAGACATCTTTGCTCATATCCCTAAGTAATCGTAGCTCCTATAAGCCCCATACACTATGTGCCTCGTTATTTCATTTAGTAACCTTGAGTTTATTTCATTACGTGGGAACATAATATGTTTGTTTCTAAAAAACATCCTTTTTTACCGAATTTTCACTAAGAAAAACCTAATAGACAGGCCACGATGAAAAGCTTTTTAATTATTTTTTTTTCAGATGAACCCGAATTCGGGCTGTCCTTAAACAAATATGAGAGTGACGTGATATATTGCGATTGACCTCAAGTGTATTTGAATCTGCTTGATAGTGAGGTCACTTTTGCCTATTAGCCCTACCCTGAAAGCATCTATCTATCAGATTATTATTATTATTAAGACTAGAAATACTTTAGGAGGTTTGCAGATGCTGATATGATTTGACACTCACGCTTTTTTCTGTGTTGCTCTGCCTGGAGTCCTATATTTGTGAGCGCCCCAGGCTGGGGCCTGGTTAATATAAAATTTAAGGAATCTAGGTAAACGATAATTAGAATTTATTAATTGTGTTGCTGCCAAACAGTAGAGATATTAGGGAGGAATTTCTCTTCAATTAAACAGATGTGTTAATGTTAACAATAATATTAAATTTATTCATATAAATAAATTTGGGATAGTAAACAAACTTAAATTGACATGGTTTGTAAATTTCTAATAAATATTAACTCATACACAAATAAAAATCAACTAAACAGCAAGAGTTTTAAGAAAAAGAAATTTTCATTTCACATGGCACATGACAAAATAATAAAACAATATGGTTCTATGTTTGAAAAATATTAACATTACCTACCTGAGGTATATTAATGAACAAATGCTGTATTTTACAACTCAAAAGCAAATACAAACTATTACTTAAATTGTTTGACGTTCGTCAATCAGTTCGGTTGACTTTTCAATGAATTAACTGGCCAGTCCTTTGAGTGAGGCTCCATTTAAGAAAAGTATTACTGTGTGAAATTTCTACTTTAATGATTGTCAATGAAAAATATTAAGAAATGTGGAGGCTAAATATATTACAAAAAAAATCTGCTAATTACAATTTCAAGTACTATGTAATTAAATTCACAATATTGACAAAATTCTAAAGAATAAACAGGAAATTTACCATTGCCCCTTTTCAGACATCTCACTGAAACTATTGAGGTTCAAATTTCATCATGTTACTTTAAAAATTTAAATTGTACATGTTCAAATAAGAGGCTGCTGCATGAAAGGTTTGGTTGTTCCACACAAAATGAAGTTTAATCGACTCACCAAGTCCTGACACCTGGCGTTACCTGTTGAACCTTTGAAGATGCTCTTCAAGTAGAGTCAATCATCAGAGCCTAAAATAGGCTTACCAATTCCAATACGGAAGGGGAGGTTGGAGAAAATAAGTGGTACTTTCCATAACGGGTATTGGGCAGGTGGTTCTTGTTGCTCCAATACTGGGGGAGACACTTTGGCCCCTAACATCAAATGAACAACCATTTTAAGTCGATGTTCGGAATTAATCTCACCAAAATCTCTCTACAGCAATTAAAATGTAAATTGGCTCAAGTGAAATTTATAATCCCAACTAATTCAGAGCTCGGTAATAACCAGAAACTCTTTCTGATTAACGTGAGAAATGCACCAGGTCGGTAAACAAAGGATTACAACAAATACCGATCAAATGATATTAAACAATCACTGACAACTGTTTTTAGATATTATAGACAACTAAAAGGAATTTTATCACCTATTTTAAGAAAAGTATGAGCCACGATAACTAGAACGATGTGAACTTCTCAACCGCCTAGCTCGCTCTCCACCGAGGTAGCGTCTTGTGCGTTCAGATCTAACCCTTTTCCCTTGACGCCTCATATTCCCTCGTCTACAATTCAAGGTTTTCTCGGGAATATTTGTTGAACGGCTCCAGCGGTCGTTTTAGTTGACATCATCCACACGGAATACAGATAAAGTCGCAGCGATATTAGCTATGTATTTCACAGCTCTGCATAAAAAACGTAACGTCTTTTCACTAGTGGAATTTTCCCTGCCTTGGTGTTGCAATGAGCACTGACTTGTTCAAGCATTTCTATTGAAATCTTTCGAATATTCACAACGTTTATTCAGCACTTGGAAATATTCTTCCAGCAAAATGCGACGTTATTTTCCTTGACAAACATATATTGAATTTTAACGTACAAATTAGAAATGCAGTAAAGGGGTTTACAGTACTTGAAGATTTAGCGACTTTTCGTCAAAATAATTTTGTAATCAAAACATGAATTGCCTTACGGATATTGGATTGTCGGCTATTAATTAAGTCTCCTACGGTTTCATTTTGAATATTTAAAGTAGTAACGAAACGCGATCGTTACAATGTATGTATGTATGTATATGTATGTATCCGGACGATAACTCAGAAAATAACAACTGATTTGAACGAAAATTGGTACATAACTTCATTGTCTTAAAACCGCGGACGAGTTCGTATATCAGCTATAACGGCCATTTTTCCGCTAAAAATATACAAAAACATTTTTGAAAACGCTATATTCTTGTAAGTATCAGAACATCTGGAATGATACTTTACATGTGGGTAGAAATGATGTAAATGCTAAGTAATTTGGTAGACAATATTGAGATTTTTTTTCCAAATTAAAAATAGAATCTGAAAGACATGCGTTGAAACGACTTAGTAGTTAAAGTCCAATGCCTGACAGAGTAGTTAACTGCCAAGCGTAGATTGACTCATACAACATGTTTAAACCATACATGAACGGTAACCAAACAAAATAAATAACTGGTATAAAGCGTGCTACCCGAACCAATAATGGTGAAATCTCGGCCACAAATATCGCAAATGACAGACAACGTGAAATTAAAAATTTGCCAAGTGATGGGGGATTCAATCAATTTTTAAAATACACTATATTTGTGGCTTGGTGAACGATCCCAAATACACTTTTAGCACAGCATATATATATATATATATATATATATATATATATATATATATATATATATATATATATATATATTATGGTGTGGTGTTAGACTGAAAGTGTAGCATAATATAGTATAAATGTAAACAAAATCAAGTCTAGTCTATAAAAATGATTTTAAAATAGTTTCTTTTATTTGTGGCTTGATGAACGATCCCAAATACAGTTTTAGCACAGCATAAATATATTATTCTGTGGTGTTAGACTGAAAGTCTAGCCTAATATAGTATAAATGTAAACAAAATCAAGTCAAGTCTATAGAAATGATTTTAAAATAGTTTCTTTTATCTTTAGACTTAAACATAAGACGTCATATAAGGTTGAAACAGTCGTTGAATGTGTTTCAATTCTGTAATGAACTGTTACGTATACTTTTAACATAATACATTCCGGGCCTGGAGCCTATGTCAAGTATCATGTAAACAAAACGCTAGTTAACGTATCCTTAGATAGCTAAGTAGTAACATGCTTGTCTTCTACGCAAAACGATACGTGATCGATGACAGCTCGATGAATGTATGTTTCTTTGTTGGTTTTATTTTGACATTCGATAAAACAATACTGCACAGATTTCATACGTTTTGAACAAGATTTCATTTTTGTTTAAAACCCCGGAATAACTTTGTCACCTTCAAGTCTGAAACTATAAGTCTGAAATTATAATTGTTATTGTTGATATTGAAAAAAACGGTTCGACTAGGTGGATGAAAACGAAATCATTAGATTAATAAGGAAAAATAACTGCTACGTTTATAATTTGGCAGATACTTTACTTTTCTAAATATGAATTATGTTTCCTTCTGGAAATCTTTTGTAACATTAATGAAATTTGCAAAACAAGTTGCCTTCAAAGAGACTTACACTATCTATAGATATAGCAAAATTTAATTTTTTAGCTTGATAGATAATTGAGTTTTGGGCATTTTTCTCAAAAGGAGTTAGAACACAAGATTTTTTCGATTGTAGAGAGATATCGATGGTAACACTTTTGAAAGGATTCTTTAAATGTACTAGGACTTCTAAAATCGATCTTCAAGGTCTGTGTAAGTAAAATAAAATCTGAACGCAGCAAGTGCGTTATGGTTGTCAATTTTCATTGAAATGATCTACGCAATTCTTTACTCTATATATATATATATATATATATATATATATATATATATATATATATATATATATATATATATATATATATATATATATATATATATATATATATATATATATATATATATATATATATATATATATGACCCAAGAGTAATTAAATTATACCTGTCATATTTAATAGATTTTGTTTACAACACTCAATATTTTGGTATTGTGTAGTGCTCTGGACTCCAACGGCAACCTTTTTTTTCGATTAAATCCTTAACCCTTTTTTTTGCTTTGCTTTTAAATATTTAGATTTTGGCACATAGTATACGTTTAAAACATAAACCTGCGTACCAAGTTTGCTTTGCAACTTTTTAAAGGCATATAACTTTCTTTTTTTCACCCGGAGATCTAGCTTTTGATTTAGAGTATACTTTGGTCATATAGCTCTGTTATTTTTGAAGAGGCAACGATTTTCCGAAACTAAACCTAAAATTGTTCCGGAAAAACTGGGTTGATTTTTCTGGCTATCGAACTTATCCAAGCCAGGTACCTACGAAATTTCATCAAAATCGGTCTCTTAGTTTTTAACTAACTAATGCATATGTATTACGTTTTTTGATTCTGGTTTTACAAAATAGCTGATATAAATTAGGGTTTTCGACACAAAACTGGTACTGATTTCAAAAACCCTAATGCTATTCAATTTAAAAATAATACGATACTTTTGCCGGTTTATTTCTTATTGTTTTAGTTGCAGTATACATTTTTACATAGCCCTCTTAAACATTTTAGTCGTAGGTTTTGTTACGGAAATAAAATATGCAATTAAAAGCTTTGTTCTAAAACTACTTGAAAGAAATTTCGCCATTCATTGACATATATAAGCACGCCACATTAAACATTACTTGGATAATAGTGAGCATCGAAAATAATTTTATATGACCATAAATCTTGATAACATGAACCACGTTTTAAGCGCATTAGTGTAGAATGTAGCTCGTATAGAGAAGAATGGATCTCAGATGGAATTATATTGTGATAAAACTTAATAATATTCAGTAGCAGCATAATAGGATTCTTATATAGTAGCAGTGAATTCGCAACACATTAGGGGGCTTAGATATAATGTAGAGGAAGTTTATTGTGTAACATGGGGTAAGTAGAGCGGGGCAGGCCTTAATGGTTCAGAGAAAGGAGAATTTGCCCGCCACAAAAGAGGAACATACTGATCACATTGTATTCACATCACAGGGTCCTTAATGTCGCGAACAACTGCTCCTTTTAGATTCACCTCATCAAAGTTATTATATTTGCCTGATTAAACTGTTGTTTGATTGTGCTTCATCTTGTTGGTTTTGGTGTTCCAACATCTTGTTTTATTGTATTAACCCTGCCTGTCAGATAATAAGTTTATTGTGGGATATAGATACAATTAACTTGTCTTTAATTGTGTACTTGTAGGTTTATTTCACATTTCCGTAAGGTCTTTTTATATATTTGTTAACGTTCTATAGTAGTTGATGGTGAGTTTTCAAATAAACCGACTCAGTGCAGTTTTATACAGAGATACAAAATTCATGTAGGCGGTCATATTTGTTGTCAAGTCCCCACCAATCACTCTAGAGTTGAGCTTTAGCTTTCGTATACTATCACTAGCATGAAACGTCAGCAACAACATCAGATATGAATAGTTAGACAAACAATTAAACTCGTGGTACCTGAGCACACATTACCAGCCACTTTAGAGGGCTCCTTTCAGGTCTACTTACGTTTTTCTTCCCAACAAAGCAACTTAATATCGTAGTTATTTGATAATCCACGGCTGATGCCACAAAGGCCCAATCATATAGAACTTGGCTATTATAATAAAATGCATGCCAGTGAGGTTCCTCAAAAGGATCGTGGTAAGTGCTCAATCTAGATCATGCTGCGAAAGCTAATGGTGCACTGCGCAAGCTGATGCCACAAATCTGGAGAGTACCACAGAAGCGAGTATCATCAAAGCTAATAGTCAGAAGCTATGTTAATTAACTACTCGAGGATGTGCCAGGCAGGCTGCGGAATCGCCATGCATGCTGGCTAAAAGTAAACTTATTGGTTACAGTCTGGAGAATAACATAGACAGGCATTCAAACAGGCTGTGTAGTCACACAAAGGTTACTACCACACAAGTCTGCGCCACCCAGGCCGCTTTAGAGTAGGTGATTGGTTTTGTACTTCTAGATGTGTCACACCCGCAGGTGTATAGAAGCGGAGGCTGGATGAAAAGAATGGTTACAATGTGGACGATGATATAGACAGGAAGCCACACATACATTCAGTGCCACAAAAGCTGGCACCACGACGGCTAGTATCATACAAGACTAACGCCACCCAGAGCAGTTAAGGTGGAGGTGCCACATGGGCTAGAGCAATGGCCACGAACGGTGGATGAAAGGAACATAGTGCCTACTAGAAGGAAAGTCACACATGCAAGATAGTGCCATAAAATCTGGTGCCATAGGGGCTAGTGCCACGAAGGCTAGTACAGTGTATGCTTCCACGGGACCTTGCTTTTGTTCAGCAGTCGGCAGTCCGTGTACGAATTTGCCAGTCACCCTTTTTATCACCATTAAGATTTGCTGAACTGAATTTAAACTCACTACAAACAGCTCCACAGCTTCGTCAATAGTCCGTCATCGATCTTCCAGGATGATTTCGCGACTTTTCTTCAAGATTTTCATCGGTTTTAGCCGAGCAAGGACGACCAAAACCAGGTTTGCCATCAATTGACATTTCACCTACACGGTCGGTTGAGAATAGGTAATGGGCATCGAAAGGTCTTCTCATATATTAATTTTGAGGCGTTTCTCAACACAAATTTAAGTTATCCTAAATTAAAGAAATGTAAAAGCTACGACACGCTCCTAAAAGTTTATTAAGGCGTTGTGTAATGTGCGTGAAGGTTGACATAACGGATGTTTTGGTTTGTTTTCTTTAAATGGTGCAAAGCTACAAAATGTGCCTAATAAATTGCCAGTTTCAAAATTTTATTACACAAACTTGGGAAGTTTCCTTCGTTAGGAAAATTAACGGTAATATTTATTTCTATAATTTTATTGTTACTCAAAAGCTATATGGTGAAATCGTCAGCTAAATAGTTTGAGCCTGATTTTAAGTTGTGATCCAAACAATAAGTAAATAAAAACCTTATAAGTTGAATAAAACTTTTGCAATTATAACATTTTTTTTGTGAATTTAGTCTAAGGGATTTATCTTACCTATAGATTTCGCATTCTGAAATGACCAACAACACGATTTTTGGTCACATGGTCAGAAATTAAATTCCTATTTATTTTGTTCTGCTTTTGCATTATTATTGCAGAATGGCGCGGTTTATGTAGCGTCATATGTCATATCAATTTATTTTTATTTTAGGTTAATGAGAGAATAGGTTGTTTTTCGATTAATAATTTTAGTTTATATGAAAAGCTTGTGAATTAAATCATTTCCCAAAAACAACAAAGTTGTTTGATCATATTGCAAAGTAAGTGAGTTGTCCAAGACCCTAACCGTTAAAATAATTTATGTTAAATTCGTTAACACAGGAACAGTACGTATGCAATCAGGACTGTTAAAATTTTTTGTAGATATTGCAAAATTTGAGAACAATTTAATTCTTTGTTTAAAATCGCAACTGAAAAATTAATAACTTATATATAAACCTTGGATAAATAATCACTTCAAGCGAACAGCCATAGCACGTTGAAAAAACCGATTCTCGTGCGATACCAAAGTTAGGCAACCTCGAGCATGGTCAGTGTCTGGATGGGTGACCGCCTGGTAACACCGTGTGGTGTTACCTTTTTTAGGTAGTGACATTTGCGTTTTGTTCTTATTAGCGAATTAAAAAAAAATTACCGTTTTTTATTTTCAAAAAATTGCTAATAGTTGTAATTGTACTGAAAAAGCGAAAGGAGAACCCCGGGAGCGAACCCTGTACCCTTCGGTTCAGAGGCACACGTTCTTGCACCTGAACCACCGAAGTTCTCCCTCGTAAATACCTTACTTCACCAAAACTAAACTTTCTATGTTCATAGGGAATTGAGTTATACAAATTTGAAGCATTTAATGAAAATCCGCTACCACGACGCACTTGCTGCGTCCAGAAATTTTATTCTAAGTACATGAGTTTTGAAATTACTTATATCAAACAGTTTTTTATGCCTTATTCAATAGGCAAATGAGAGATCTTTGAGACTGTTGTTGTTTTTTTGATTTGAGTACTTTATTTCAACTACTCTCACTTTACCATTAAGTCCGTGAATTTCTTTAATAATGCGGGCTAGTGCCCACTGATTGGGCGAGAGATTGTCCTCGTTCACTAAAACTAGCTGACCTTCTTTAATATTTGGTTGTTGTTGTTCCATTTTGGCTTGTTTTCTAGTTGGTTCAGGTATTCTTAATGCCATCTCCTCCAGAAATTCTGGAGGATCTTGGTGCATTGCGTCCAGAAAAAAAGGCCATTGATTGGCTGCAACCTTACACCCGATTCCGGAATTTTGGTCAGTGATTGTCCCACGAGGAAATGAGCTGCAGTCAGTGCATTAAAGTCATTCACATATTTGTACAATAGACACAATAGTATTGAGTTCAACACTAACTCAATTTATTCAGTCGGTTCAGTCAGTAGGCTAGCCACGGATTTGATTCCATTAGCCACAGAAATTAAATTTAATTTGCATGAGAACCGTTTGCATTTCCTCGTAAGTCAGTTGACTGTTTTCCGTCAAGCGTTTCAAATGACATTTCGTGGATTTTATGGCAGATTCATATAAACCTCCAAAATTGAGGGAATAACTAGGAATAAACTGCTAATGAATGTGATATTGTAATGTGATTTAAAAAATTTTTAGATATGATTTAATTTGTTGTTAGCTGCCTTGAAGGTACTTCCATTATCGGTGTAAATGGCTCAAGGGCAACCTCGTCGACCTACAAATCTTTTAAGACCAACCAAAAATGTATCTGTTTTAAGGTCTGATATTAATTCTATGTGGATAGCCTTTGTTATGGAACACAGAAAAAGTTCATTGTAGGCCTTTGTTATTACTGCCCGCCTTATTCTGGACTGTTTGGTATTCAGCGGACCAGCAAAATCAATGCCAACCTTGCCGAACACCCTAGTCTGTACTTCTCGCTCTGCTGGCAAATCTCCCATTATCTGTTTAGCCACATTGTTTTTGTATGTGTGGCAAGTAACGCATTTATGTATAACGGCCTCAACCTCTTTATTGCCACTTGTAATCCAGAACCTTTGTTTGATGCTATACAGAAGTGCTTTTTACCCGCGATGTAGGAAAACACGGTGCTCATTACGAATAATTAATGTAGTAATGTGATGCTTGTGAAGCAAAATTACTGGATGTTTTTATGTTTCTGTCGGTATAAAAGCAGCGAGGTTTATAGTTTTTCACTAACCCGGAGCACCCCAAGTTCATCGAGAAATGGTGTAAGATTTTTTAATGGCCCTTGTCTTTGAATATTGTTTCGAAGGCACTTTATTTCATTCTTAAAGGTTGATTCCTGTATATTTCTAATTAGCGAGTTTAGCGAATTTCTTTGTTCTAAAACAGATATATTTCCGGTTATTTTTTCTAACGGAAATTTTGTATTATGTATAAACCTTCTACAGTAGGCAGTCATTCTAATAAGCTTATTAATATCTGAATATTTTCTAAAATCAATGTTAATCGATACTGTAACTCGTGTGTGTGTGTGTGCATTTATTGTAGCACAATGCTTCAGTTCAGGTAGCTTTGTGTAATATACTTGTAAGTTGCTTATACTATGGTTAGAACTATAATTTTCTAAATATTTTAGCCCGTGTCACCAGTGTTTCAACGCAACCGCCCCTTAAATCCATGCAACAAAATAAGTCACACAATTAGTGTTGCTCTGCATTATTTGATCCTTCGAGCTGGATGAACCAGCGACCTATGGATCAAATTTTGACGAGCAAGACTAATTGGGTGATCTATTTTGCTGCATAGATTTAACGGGTGGTTAGCAGCACTAACGCTCTTGGATTATTTACTAACGTTTTTATATAACTATTATTTTGTATGCAAAAACATTATTTACATTTAACACTATAACTATTTGATATAAAATTTTATATAGATATTGGTTAAGTAACAATGATAAAATGTCATGATTTTTATGTAATAGGTTAAGGTTTTGACAGAAATATGTCTGTGAATGGGAATGAGAAAATACTATTAGGTAACCGAGACAATGCACATTACAAACAAGACGAGAGAAATTAGAAGGTAAATTAGTCAGGGAGCAGGCGACAGAAAAATAATAACAACGAGATGACTTTTTGACGAGATTTGAAAGGAGAAGCAGCGATTGAGAATTTTCTTGACAAAACTGATAAAGAACAGTTCAAATTTCAAGTGTAATATAAGTAATAATAGACGCTGGACAGTCAAGGGTGTAAAGGAATATAAAAAAGTTAGTTTTTACAAAGCTAAATATAAAATACTTACATTTTCAAGTAAAGAAATAATTTGGTAGTAGATATAAAGCAGCAAAACCACATTGAGGTGGATAGATCTATATAAAGCCATTTTCTTCAAAATATAAGAACAGCAAATCAGCAAACTTAACAACCTCCACATTTCATTGCAATAGTAGTTCAAAAAACCACCACTGGAGGAGCGATCATCTAGCTCCACATAAATTAAAAGGTTCAGCGGGGTATACAACTCATACTACACTAAGTCAATCAAGAGGTGTGCCTAGTATTAAGTCCCATAAAAATACACCTGAATACCAAATTATTGCAATACTATCCAAAAAAAAGTTTATTGTTCAATGGGTCTAAATTAGTAAAATTTATTAGTAAAATTTTGAATAAGATATTGGCCAAAATATTGAGGAGTCATAAATTTAGCTTTCATTAACAGTTATATCACGGAAATTTAATAAGATTGTAGGAATACTTCTTGTGACATTTACAAAATAGAATAAAGTTATATTATTGTTTAAAAGTAAAAAAAGACAAATCATTGTGTAATTATTTTGTCTGTATATCTGTGAGAATATGCAGTTAAAATAAATGAAAGTATTTAAAATTTCACTCATTTAAAATTAGAGAAATAATAATAAAAGCTCTTAATAGTAAAAAATAAATAAAAAAAGGGGATGGGACTTTGAACTCTACAATAAAACCCTGGGATAAGAGCAAGCCGAGGCTTAAATAGCACAAAAAGAAATAAATAAGGTAATAGAGCACTAACTCACACACACATTATATATATATATATATATATATATATATATATATATATATATATATATATATATATATATATATATATGTATGTATATATATATATATATATATATATATATATATATATATATATATATATATATATATATATATATATATATATATAAATAATCATGCATGTTAAATTGAAGTAAGTCATATTTCAACAGAGGAATTTAATCTAGTAAGACTATTATTAAACACCATTCGCCGATAAAAAAGTTTAAAATATGTAAATATTTATTTACATACCTTCGTGTTCAATCTTGCTGTAAAAAAACACTGTACATAGGGAAACGACAAACAGAAAGCAAAATTTCTTACATTTATTTATATATTTACATTAAACATAATATACACAAACTTACACAACATCTGGACACATAATATACACAAATTTGCATATAAATTTATTTATAAAATCTAAATCCAACATACAACACATAAAAATCTTATAAACAGATTAAAAAACTATAACCTATAACAATGTACTAGAAAAACACCACATAACAATTAGCGCCCTAAACATGGTACTTTTGAGCTAATACTAATTACCTATAGATTACACTAGAAAAACACGAAATAACTATATATATATATATATATATATATATATATATATATATATATATATATATATATATATATATATATATATATATATATATATATATATATATATATATATATATATGTATATGTATATCTATATATAAGTCTGAAACTGATCTCGGATTTGTATTCCAGTTGTCCTAGTTTGGGCTCATTTGAAGAAATTTTTTCAAGAGTCGCGATCTCTTCCTTAGTGACTTTTAAAAATAAAATCCACTAAAATTCAATTGTTTGGAGTCTATAAAATACAAAGTTATTTTGATGAAATTTGGTGAATATGTTTCCTTGGGAAAGGTCTTACTACATACCACAATTCAACTTTTTAAGTTTATAGACAGTTGAGGTATTCAAATTTGAAGCATTTAAAAAAATTCACTACCATAACGCACTTGCTGCATCCCTAACTTTTCTATCTTTTTAGAGACATGATAAGCAGATTGTGTACCAGAGCCTCCTGTAACTAGTTCAAAAGATATATGCCAACGCATAATAGAAGCCTCTGCCACAATTCAGAATTTTCCTTCCTTACGAGCAGTACATAGATCGTTTTGCACAATAAGTAAATGCGTATTGAATAGAACGGGGTCATACTGGGCATTTGTTATAAATAATTTGGTTCTAGAATTGAGATAAAATGGTTGGTTAGCTTTAGAACATGGAATTAAAAATAAATCAAATCAGAATAAAAGTCTTCACTTTTCCATACTTAATATACAGTTGACTAAGGGACGCATTAGGTGGTGCCATACGAAAATTTGGAGTTTGAGTTGAGAAAATAAGAGTTGACATTTCTCATGGTCTTATGCCTGCTCTGGGGCATTTTGTCAAAATTTAAAAGTAGCGATCTCTTCATTAGTGAATTTTTAAAATAAAATCCACTAAAAATCAATTGCTTGGAGTCTATAAAAAGCGGCCTCCTAAATTTCACATAAAAAGTTTAAATATATCCAATGTTATGCTTAGGAGATAGAGTGAGTTACGTTATATATATATATATATATATATATATATATATATATATATATATATATATATATATATATATATATATATATATATATATATATATATATATATATATATAAATGTTTTTGGCAGTTTCCAGTCATCTGTCATTTGTTGTTTAATTTAGTTTAAGGCTGTGGCATCTCTTGCCATTAGTAAAGTTTTCCAATTTTTAGTGAATTTTCTTTAAAAAAAATCACTAATGAGGAGATCTCGACTTCAGATTTTTGTAAAAATTCAAATTAGCACTAATTAGGCCCCGGAGAACACATATCCGGGGTCGGTTTCAATTTTTATATATACATATATATATATATATATATATATATATATATATATATATATATATATATATATATATATATATACATGTATCACACCGATAACTCAAAAAATAATGGGCCGATTTTGATCAAATTTGGTGGGTACCTTCCTTTTGCAAGTGGCTTGGATAGGTTCGTTAACCAGGAAAATGTGCTCAGTTGAAATACATTAAACAATGTTTTCTTATAATTAGACAGACGGATTCCCCCTATCAGTGTCAGTTCTGAGCCAGCCTTAAATTTATGTAATTTAGACCACGAAATCATAACGCATGTAGGTAAGAAAATAATTTCCGAACTCAGCAAGTGCGTTATGGTAGCGAGTTTTTATTGAATGCCTCGAATTTGAATAGCTCAATTTGCTATTAACCGATAAGGTTCGTGGTCAGGAAACTAGTTTTTTGGGGAACATTTTAAGTTTAATTTCGAAATTTTTTTTTTACATTTTCAAACAATAAAGTTATTTTGATAAAATATGATATATTATTTTTACTATATATGTTATACTGGTAACCAAATTTGATGTCTGTTTTCTTTAAAAAAAACACTTATTTGCTATTTAAAACATTTTAATGAAAATTCACTATCAAAACGCACTTGCTGCGGCCAGGCTTTTATTACTTATTAATTTTCCAATTATTCAGACGTGATCTACTTCTTGTTGACCCACCTGGGAATGGAACCCGAGACTTCTGGCGTTGCAGGCTAACACGTAGCAGCCTGCGCCGCGATGTCGCCCCATTAATGTTTGCTAAAACAAATAAAAACCAACGTAAACTTTCTAATCTGAGATACCGTTTACACATATGTGTGTAGTTACCAATAATAATTACACCTACTAAATTTTGTGATCCGATGAGCATCCAAAACTGGTTTAATTTGACTTTAAGCCCCGCAGCAATAAAAAACAAAAAGCGGTGTGTGCAGAGGTTCCCATTTTAATTGCTGCTACGAAAGAAATGTTAACTAATGACTCGCGATTATATTTATTGCGGGCTAAATTAAAAGCAGTTGCTCCGCCTCAAGACAACGCTTTGTTTAATTAAACGTTGTGTAGCTAATTTGCGGTACAAATTACGTTTAACATTTATACTAATTCCTAAAATTAATTTGTAATTAAAATGCTGTATTACCCTAATCTTCGTATCGCTGGCGTATGATATGAGGATATGAGGGTATGTGTAGGTTTTGCAACCTCCCCCGTTACTTTAGCTAACTGTGTATCAATATACATAGCTCAAGCTCTAATCTAACGTTAGCCATGTGTAACGTTAGGGTTGAGACAGATTTACCCCACATGTGAGGATAATTTAACAGGGATGTACTTGAATGAAATTTGCCTGGACGGATTTTAAGACAAATGCATATATTTAGTATGTGTTTTTTTTTAATCTCGGCCCTTTTTTCGCGACTATGACCAATCACATGGACTCTGGGAACAGTATCGCCAAATACTGTATAATGACAATACGGGAGACTCCTATGCTTTAGCATTGGTGATATTTGTGACAAGTACACTAGCGCCACCTCGCGTGAAGTACTGACAACTGAGCGGGTAATTTGAATTGTATATTTACCTGCATATTCTTAATTTAGACAATTGGTTTATTATAGGTGAATATAAAAACTGGTACATGGCAAAACAGTAAACATTTTCTGGTTATATAGTTATAAATAGAATTTGTGTCAACAATCAGCTTGAAACCTAAATGAATTCAGCATGAATAATTCTGCAAATTTCTCCTACCCATAATCTTATTTCATCTTAATTTAAAGTACTACCTTGAAACCGCCGTTAAACTACTATTTCAAGGGTAGGTATAGGAATATACTGAAAGCTGTTTCTGAGGATATTAAGTTACAATCTGTACTTACCTATAAATAATGTTCTAGGTATAAATGGTAGCACAGTACTCAATTTGCTACATCTCTACATGAAAACTGTCTTATTAATCTAATATTTTCAAATATGTAACTGATATACTTAGTACATAATTAAGAAATTGTGCAGATAAAAGGTGAGCATAACTCTTACTTCCGTGAATAAATATATTATAGGGCTGAATCTACTATTTCTACTTGTCTCTTTAAAAACTTGTCTTGGGAAGATAATTAAAAGCCTTTACCAAGTAAAATAATTTTAAATGTGAAAAAATGTGATTTATGCCATACTGAAATAAAAAAGGACACAGAAGAATATAGAAAAACAGTTTTCTTATACCATTTATTATTAATGCCTTCATATTCCTCTTTTTTTTTATGCACTGAAAGACAAGATATTATTGAAGCCTTTCAACCATCTGTTTACGAAGTTTATCTAGAAATAGGTACAGGATGGTAAATATTACACAACAAATTATCTTCTGCGAACTGTACATATTGGCATAAAAGTACTTCTGAATTTGTATTCTGCTTCAAATCATATTCACGTTTCGCCATCCTCTGGAAACCTATAAAATGTCTTTGATAGATTTAGTACGTTATAATTCGAACAATTATAGATTGCACACACCCAACCACTAACATTCATTGCAAAAAACACAGCTCAAACTTAATTATACACAGTTAAACACCAGCAATTGCTAGTGTTACACGTTCTCGAACGACGTAACATCAGTACTATCCGCTAGGGGCGCTGATATACTTCAAACACGAAATCAGCCGGAGTGTCCTGTATTGTCATTATATAGTATTTGGTATCGCCTTACCACCCTGCTCAACATATTTACTCCTGTATGAAGCGTGGGGATCTTTAATGGCGCCAATGTTGCATCATACACGGGATTTGACGCTCTTACGTCACCTCCACAGAGCGGAAAATGCAGATATTTAGCTTGTTTAAACACAATACGACAACCTCGCTTAATGTCAATTTTACAGCATGTATTGAAAATATGAACTGCTGTAATGAGAGCTACTACGCCCCTGGAAGCCACATCCGGTGTTAGTTTCAGTTTTTATCTGTTCTCATATATACAGGGTGACGCATTTCTACGGTAAAGCTCAGTATATCCGTTATTATACAAGATACGATAAAAAAATTGGATACGGTTATTATAGGGTGTCTTGAGCTGCATCTTATAAGATTATTTTGACGATCACAGGCTGGCCTATAAGTCGTTGGTGATATAAATTTTCTTTTTTTTTCCAATTTATATTATTTTATTTTTGATTTTTTTATGTATTATGCCGAAATGCCGTATACAGAGTGCTCTCAAATAGTGACTGAATTAAAATAATTCAAACTGTCATAACTCATCCAATTTTTCAAATTGAACAACTCCCTAAATTTACAGACTCTAGTAATGAACATATTTTTTTGCATTTCCTTTTTTTTCAATCTTAATTACAGATTAGGAATGTAATTTAAATTTTATGTATGCTTTAGGCAAATTTTTTGTAAATAATAGTTAGTCAATTTCTGCAGAAATATTTTTTGTGTTTTCTTAGAAATTATTGCTTGTAAGATTTTTGTGCCATTTTGGTGCTAAATGTTTAATAAGTTATTGTAGAAAAACTGTTTTCGGATTTTCGTGAAAAAATTGTTTGCAAATTTTCATGCAAATTTTTTTGGAAGTTTCGTCGGAAAGCTATTTGTGAATAATTATACCTTGCTTGGTGGATAAATAGCTTGAAGAGGTTCATTGGCCAGGAAAATCGGACCAGTTTTTTAGGAACATTTTAAGCTTATTTTCGGACAATTTTTGTACTTTTTTAAACAATGGAGTTATTTTGATGGAATATTGTACATTGTCTCTACTATATATGGTATACTGGTAAACAAACTGGATGCCTGCTTTCATTAGAAAATAAATATTTGACATTAAAAATACTTTTAGGAAAATTCACTACCATAACACAATTGCTGCGTCCAGTCTTTTTAGTTTTCTACCAAATTTGAACAAATGTGGACCACCGTAAATTTTTCAATGTTTTCTTAACACAGCAATTTTCGAATCTATGAATATTCGACCCGTTAAAATGGCGTACACTCATCTGCTGAAGTGGTTTGTTTGTTCAAAAATATTTCTACTTATAGTTTTTCCACAAAAAAAATTAATATGTTAAAAATATCATACTGATGCAAAATTTTTCGAGTTTCACAACAAAATTTGCTCGACCAATTTTCATCACAGTATCAAAGGTATTTCAGTGGTTAAATGTCATAAAGCAACATTAGAAAATCCATTTGCCAACATTTAATTAGTATCTCCATAGCACACGTCTCAGCTAAAGAACAACTTGATTGATGATTCAATATTAAATATTATATTTTTATTAATTTAACAACCGCAAGTCTATTGGTTGACTAATAATAGATTTGTTAATGTTGGTGTGAGGAATTTCTCCACTCAGATACCTTTTGACTTTTAATACTGTGATGAAAATGGATCGAACAAATTTTGTTGTGAAATGTTGAAAATATAGCAACTTTGCATCAATAGCATATCCTGATAAAATTTTGTGGGCGTATTTCCCCGGTAAAGATCTTACTACAAAACAAAATTTAACATTCTAGGTTCAGAGCAAATTGTGTTATTAAATTTAAAGCATTTAATAAAAATTCTCTACCATAACGCACTTGCTTTTCCAGAATTTTTTGTTTTGAAATTTACTGTTTGAGATAATATTCATAATTAATGATTCCATGAGGTTACATTAAATTACCATTTTTGTAACTCATTTATTTAAAATTAATTGCTTTTATTGTGACATCACTAGTATTTATTAGAAAATATATAATAACTTATAACTGTAGCTTTTTGTAGTTTCCATCGCACATCAGAAAATAGTGCTAAAAATTGAATTATAATTTCCACATAGCTGAGATAATCTACTCTCCTCGCAGAAAGACATTCTCATGAAATGAATTGAGGGTCTATGACTTGACCGCAAAGAAAATATTCGTATTCCTGTACGCATAAACTCCTGAAGCGTTAGCTTATTCGAATTTTAACGAAACAATGTCAGTTTACTAATAAACAAACCCTAAAACGTTATATTATGTAAGAAAAGGTAAGATGCTTACTGGCAATTAGACCATTGCTGACCCTTTTTGCTCATCTAAACTAACCTACCCTCCACCTTGAGCTCGATCTCAACGACGACAGTGATTTGAAAAATCATCCGTCGCCGGTGAGTCTCGAACCGTCGACCCCCCGAGTCCGTATTGGAGAGTCATCGACTTTGCCGCGCGGCCACGGAGGCGCTGAAAACATTATATTACTCGTGTTCTAACGAAAAAAGTTTTTACCAAATCACTCACCATTCTCCCCCTACCACTCAAGCGATTTTATCCAAAAACAATCCGAGTCGTTTGTTGATTGGGTGCTAACTGTATACCAAATTTGAAGACGATATCTCGATTCGTTCTAAAGTTATCGTGACTAAAAACAGACAGACATACAGACCGACAGAAAAAAAATGTTTGTTTGCGAATCATGTTTTCTGTGTATTTTGACACTTTTTACGACGTTTAAGCGAACAAAGGTTTTTGAAATTTTTGTCGCCGATGCCATACTTCAAGACGTATTGACAATTTGGAAGTAAAATTATAATTTAAACTGAAGGTAAATTCCCTCTAAGGTCATCTTAGAAAGACAAGAGCAAGAAAGTAAAGTAAAGTAAAAATTTATGGGGTGCTCCATTAATCAAAAGCTGTTCAATCTATTTTTAAAATATGTCCATAACCTACTATGGAAATAAAAAAATGCAAGTTACTCGGCCATTTAAATGCATATTTATATATAATCATATATATATTTTAAAAGTTTTCAATGAGTCAGATAGATTGGCTTGAAAATATACAGGTGTACATCTTGAAAATCATGTTTAGTTGGTATCACAACGTTTGTGCTCAGAAAAAAATATTTGCATCATTGAATTCTACATAAAAAAGTCAATCAGAATTAGTTTTCCCTTTTATTATCTCATCACAGAAAGGAGATACAGGAGGTGGTTAAAAAAGACAAATTTCCAAAAACATTATATAGCTCAAAAACAAAGAATGTCATGTCAGTTTTGATTTGGGCGTTAATTTCACAAAAGAGTAGAGCAGTATTGTGAAAACCGCAACCTTCCATCTCTAATCATAACCGGGATATCCCACAAAAGCAGGGACATCCGGACACAATGTACAGTCTCTGGTTTATTTGACTTGAAAATAATCAAATTGTTTGATTTATAAGATGTCTAGAGAGCACTTTCCTCATTTACAGTGTATGTGGTTATGTAGTCATATTACGCATAATACTTGCGTAGTTGGTGCTAGTATGTGAAAAGACATAATATGCGTCAAACTCTTCGACAGATACTAAGTCTTTATGTGCTGCTTAGTTGTGTATTTTTGAAATATTTGTTTTTCTATTTTTAGTGAACTAATGAGATGAAGTGAATAATTTTACTATCATACGTGATTAATTTTTCTTGAAATCTTTTTTTTTTGCTAGGTGGGTAAATCTAAAGACTTTTTCTCAAAATGTACGCCAGGTGACAACCCTACAGGCAACTTGAAACTGCTAAGTTGATAGGCGTTTTATAAGCATATATAAAGTGAATCAATTTCAAACTCACTAACGCACAACCTACGAAACCCCAATGCAATAGTTGTTGTGGCGAAAATAAGCTGGTACAAGAGGCCAGATGTGTCTAACGAACATTGGTTTTCAAAAACAGGAAAGCATCATATTAAGATATAAAAAAAGCAATTTGAAGAGTCAGACTTTAACCAAACACCAGTTAAAAAACCAAAGTGACTAAAGCAATGTTGAAAAAGTGCGTTATCGTAGTAAATTTTCATAGAAATGATGTGGAACCAAATATTTTGTATGCCTTTTTTTCTTTCAACATAGAAATATAGATCTTGGTATGTAGTTTGCTTTTAATATCTTAAACTTACGTACAAAATTTGGTTACTTTTTTTGAGAAAAAAATTTGTTCCAAAAGAAAACCAAAAATTTTCCGGAAAACCTGCTTCGATTTTCCTGACTAACGAATTTATCCAAGGCACTTACAAACAGAGGGTACATGCTAAAATTTTATCACAGTCGGTCCATTATTTTTTGAGTTATCGGTATATATATATATATAAATATATATATATATATATATATATATATATATATATATATATATATATATATATATATATATATATATATATATATATATATATATATATATATATATATATATATATATATATATATATATATATATATATCTGTCTGTCTGTCTGTCTCTGTGTGTGTGTGTGTGTGTGTGTGTGTGTGTGTGTGTGTGTGTGTGTGTGTGTGTGTGTGTGTGTGTGTGTGTGTGTGTGTGTGTGTGTGTGTGTGTGTGTGTGTGTGTGTGTGTGTGTGTGTGTGTGCGCGCGGGTGTGCGTGTGTGCGTGTGCGTGTGTGTGTGTGTGTGTGTGTGTGTGTGTGTGTGTGTGTGTGTGACATGCTTGGTTCTCTGGTTAAACCGCGTCCAGAATTTATGGAAACTCGACGTTTCGGCTCCTGTTTTGGAGCCATTTTCAAGAGGTAAAGGAAATATGTAAGGACACTCTAAGGCCTCAATCTGCCTACTCCTTAGAGTGATGGACAAAGGTAGGTAAAGGAAATATGTAAGGACACTCTAAGGCCTCAATCTGCCTACTCCTTGGAGTGGTGGACAAAGGTGGGTAAAGGAAATATGTAAGGACACTCTAAGGCCTCAATCTGCCTACTCCTTAGAGTGATGGCCTTAGAGTGTCCTTACATATTTCCTTTACCCACCTTTGTCCATCACTGTAAGTAGTAGGCAGATTGAGGCCTTAGAGTGTCCTTACATATTTCCTTTACCTCTTGAAAATGGCTCCAAAACAGGAGCCGAAACGTCGAGTTTCCATAAATTCTGGACGCGGTTTAACCCGAGAACCAAGCATGTCTCACATTAAAGACGGCGGAAATCTTTCTGAACATATATATATATATATATATATATATATATATATATATATATATATATATATATATATATATATATATATATATATATATATATATATATATATTGAAATATCCTGGTATATTAGCATATTATTTTCTTTCGGACCCGTCAGCAATTAGTCATTTTATTGGCTTTTTATGTTTATTAAATAACTCTCATATGACAAGTGAAACACCAGAATTGTATTTTTGTGTTTGTTATCCCCTTATACAATTAATATTAGGTAACAGTAAAAACGATGCATAAGGAAGGTTTCTCATTTAAGCCGATAAAAACGAACCACGTTAAAAAAACTTCCACACGCTGTGCAGGCAAAGGTCAAGATATAGGTCGCACATTGAGATCACTTGTCACAAATCATAGTCCTTGAAAGGGAATGAAGAGCTCAGTTGAAGCATTTTTAAAAGGTTTTTGTCATTAGAAGATGACTAATTATAAGTGTCTAGTTTCACGTATGGGAACGTATTAGATTTTACTTAAAAGAGGGTATACTAAAATTGTAGTCAGACAGTTTTTATAAAAGACTAGAGTGACATGCTGCATATCACGTAGGCACTAATAAAGTCGATAATTATGTACATAGCCGGTATATTTTAAACGCTAGTGACTAGGCCTGGAATTTCGCTGTTCTCACGTTTGGGCGGAGCGACTTCATATAAAACTACGTACGATTGGGACATAGGGGAAGATTTTCATCGATATCTTAGAGTTGTCTCTTCTGCAAAGCGGTCTTCGAATTTAAGCAGACTTGTAGACTGTCTGCTGGGAAACCTCGAGTAGTAGGCACAGCATATTATCGCAATGATCGATTCTGGCAGATTTATGCTGTGTTGAACACTGTGGGGTTCCTATAACCGCGTCTGAAGTCAGCTGGTCATAGTGCGGGAATTCTATAGGTATTTTCCATAGCGTACTGGCGGAGAAAGCCTATGGTAGACACTAGCGCCATGAATAAAATTCGAGCGAGAGTGTCGAAGTAGGGGACCTCTGCTGGTATTGTTAACGCGAATCGCACTACACCCCCCGCACATAGACGAGACCCAGGAGTCGAGCCGCCGTCCCCGCTTGGAGGTGCTGCCGCAGCCTGTTGGGACGATATGTAACAGCAAACGGTGAGTGTACCTTTAAAATGACATATGCTATCGGTGTCCCTAAATTGTTTGCCCAATTTAATATATTTAAACGGAAACTTGAAACCTAGCATTTTATTTACTTACATATCATGTATAGAAAGTATTTTTTGTATCTAAATGTTGCCAAATATGCCATATGTAAACTAAGCTTGAAACCTAGCGTTTTAATTGTGAACATATAATGTACAGATATTATTATTTTTGCATCTAAATGTTACCGAAATCGGCGTATTAAGACTAAACTTAACCCCTAATATTTTAGTTATTTGTATATCGTGTAGATAAATTATTTGTGCATTAAAAGTTGCCAGGTTCGATATATTTAAACTAAAACTTGAGAGCTGGGATTTTGTTGACTTGTATATCAAAGCGAAATTATTCGTGCATTTGAATGTTGCCCAATTTAGTAGATTTAAACTAAACTCAAAATCGGGAATTTTATTAGTTTGAGTATTATGTAGAAAAATTATTTGTGTGTTCAGAGTTGCCAAATTTGATATTTTTGAATTAAACTTAAAGCCTGAAATTCTACTTGGTATATTAGTTCATGAAACTAATTGTACACTTAAAAATATCACCAGACATGAAACCAGGGGTTTTATTTGCTCATACGTTGTTTATAAAGTTAGTTGTGCATTTAAATGTTTCCAAATTTAATATGATTAAACTATGACTTGAGATCTGGAATTTTATCTGCTTGTTAGGTAAAGAAATTATCTCTACATCTAAAGACGTTGCCAAATTTAATGTATTTAAACTAAACTTGAAACCTAGTATTTTTGTTGGTTGTATATTATATGTAGAAATTATTTGTGCATTTGAATTGTATAAATTAAGCTGAAACTTGAAATCTGGACTGTTATTTGCTTGTACGGTATGTAGAGGGATTATTTGTGCGTTCAGACGTTGCCAAATTTAACATATTCAGACTAAAACTTAAAGTCTGGAATCTTGATTTGTTTGCATGTTGCATAGAGGAATTACTCGAGCATTGAGACGTTGCCAAATTTATTATATTTGAACTGGGCTTGAAATTTGGAAACTTATTTGTTTACATTTTGTCCAGAAATTATTTGTGTCGGTAAATGTCGCAAAATCTGATATATTCAAACTGAAACTTGAAGCCTGCAATTTAATTTGTTTGTATGTCATTCAGATAAATTACTTCCGCATCTAAAGAGTTGCCAAATTTCCTGATAGGTAAACTGAAACTTGAAATCAGAAACGTTACTAGCTCATGCCGTATTTAATGAAATTACTTTGCATTTGAAAACAAATATCTTGTTCACACCTAATGGAATTTAAATTTGGATCATGAAACCAGAATTCTGTAGCTCTTTATAATATAATTTAAATCTGAATCGTGAAACCAGAATTCTGTAGCTCTTTATAATATAATTTAAATCTGAATCGTGAAACCAGAATTATGTGGCTCTTTATAATATAATTTAAATCTGAATCGTGAAACCAGAATTATGTAGCTCTTTATAATATAATTTAAATCTGAATCGTGAAACCAGAATTCTGTAGCTCTTTATAATGTAATTTAAATCTGAATCGTGAAACCAGAAGTATGTAGCTCTTTATAATATAATTTAAATCTGAATCGTGAAACCATAATTATGTAGCTCCTTATAATATAATTTAAATTTAAATCGTAAAACCAGAATTGTGTAGCTCCTGAGAATGTAATGTGAATCTGAATCGTGAAACCAGAATTATGTAGCTCTTTATAATATAATTTAAATCTGAATCGTGAAACCAGAATTATGTAGCTCTTTATAATATAATTTAAGTCTGAATCGTGAAACCAGAATTATGTAGCTCTTTATAATATAATTTAAATCTGAATCGTGAAACCAGAATTCTGTAGCTCTTTATAATATAATTTAAATCTGAATTGTGAAACCAGAATTATGTAGCTCTTTATAATATAATTTGAATCTGAATCGTGAAGCCAGAGTTATGTAGTTCTTTATAATATAATTTAAGTCTAAATCGTAAAACCAGGATTGTGGAGCTCCTTAGAATATAATTTGAATCTGAATCGTGAAACCAGAATTCTGTAGCTCTTTATAATATAATTTAAATCTGAATCATGAAACCAGAATTATGTAGCTCTTTATAATATAATTTAAATCTGAATCGTGAAACCAGAATTCTGTAGCTCTTTATAATGTAATTTAAATCTGAATCGTGAAACCAGAAGTATGTAGCTCTTTATAATATAATTTAAATCTGAATCGTGAAACCAGAATTATGTAGCTCTTTATAATATAATTTAAATCTGAATCGTGAAACCAGAATTCTGTAGCTCTTTATAATGTAATTTAAATCTGAATCGTGAAACCAGAAGTATGTAGCTCTTTATAATATAATTTAAATCTGAATCGTGAAACCATAATTATATAGCTCCTTATAATATAATTTAAATTTAAATCGTAAAACCAGAATTGTGTAGCTCCTGAGAATGTAATGTGAATCTGAATCGTGAAACCAGAATTATGTAGTTCTTTATAATATAATTTAAATCTGAATCGTGAAACCAGAATTATGTAGCTCTTTATAATATAATTTAAATCTGAATCGTGAAACCAGAATTATGTAGCTCTTTATAATATAATTTAAATCTGAATCGTGAAACCAGAATTCTGTAGCTCTTTATAATATAATTTAAATCTGAATTGTGAAACCAGAATTATGTAGCTCTTTATAATATAATTTGAATCTGAATCGTGAAGCCAGAGTTATGTAGTTCTTTATAATATAATTTAAGTCTAAATCGTAAGACCAGAATTGTGGAGCTCCTTAGAATATAATTTGAATCTGAATCGTGAAACCAGAATTCTGTAGCTCTTTATAATATAATTTAAATCTGAATCATGAAACCAGAATTATGTAGCTCTTTATAATATAATTTAAATCTGAATCTTGAAACCAGAATTATGTAGCTCTTTATAATATAATTTAAATCTAAATCGTGCAACCAGAATTATCTAGCTCTTTATAATATAATTTAAATCTGAATTGTGAAGCCAGAAGGACGTTGCTCTTGATAATATAATTTAAATCTGAATCGTGAAACCAGAATTAAGTAGCTCTTTATAATATAATTTTAATCTGAATTGTGAAACCAGAAGTACGTTGCTCTTGATAATATAATTTAAATCTGAATCGTGAAACCTGAATTAAGTGGCTCTTTATAATATAATTTAAATCTGAATCGTGAAACCAGAATTCTGTAGCTCTTTATGATGTAATTTAAATCTGAATTATGAAATCAGAAGTATGTATCTTATTATAATGTGAATTAAGTCTGAATCTGGAAACCAGAAGTATGCAGCTCTTTAGAATATAATTTTAAATCTGAAACTGGAAAACGAGAGGTCCGTAGCTCTATATAAGATAATTTGAATCTGAAATTTGAAATCAACAGTATCTAGTCTTACATAATACAATTTTGACCCTGAATCGGGAAACCAGCAATATCTAGCTCTACATGAGGTAATTTTAAACCCGAAACTTACAACTGAAGGTATGTAATTCCATCTCTGTGTAATATTGAAACTGAAACTTGTAGTCAAAAATATGTGGCACACTTTTAATGCACTTTGAAACTAAAATCTGAAGTTAGGAATCTCATTATTTTGTATGTTACCTGATGAAATTGTTTTGTACCTGAAACAGACATCTTGGTTCCCCCTTTTGTATTAAACTAAAACTTGAAATTGAGAATATGTGGTGTGCACTGGACGGTTCGGAAAATAAAGCAAAGGGACATAGAATAAATGAAGTACTTCCCCCTGTGTTCTGACAAAGTTGTGTAATTATTCTCCTTGTGTCTAGAATGACATTCAGGTGAAGCCTCGTTTCACGAGGTGCCACGATCCGAACATTTAAGACCTACAGTGAGGCATAGTCTAAGAAGGACTTCGCGATTTATCACAATTTTGCATGACTGAAACGAGAGGGCAACCTGAAGGTCAGTAATTAGTTGAAAGGCTTGCGATACACGTCAAAATATTGGGCGAGGTAGTAGTAGGTTTGTTACCGTCTCCGCTTAGTCAGTCAACAGTGATCTGGCCTGAATTACAACAATACCTTCCCCTTGCGCCTCCTACAGCCTACAGGTCCAAAACAAAATACTTTTCAAGCGGTATTTGGGTGAACTTTCTACTTCTTGACCTGCCAAACCTCCGAAAATCTAAGACCTCCAGTGAGGCTATAGTCCAAGAAAGGGCTCGCGAAAAGTCTTACCTGTGGCACCATGGAAGTTGAAAGGGCAACCCAAATGCGCAATGCGTGATTTCCTAGTGACCAATGGCCACATGAGAGGGGGGAGTCGGTTAGCCTCAAGTATATGCCCGGGTATGGTGTCCTGTTCTGCGGTGTTGCTCAATCAGTCCCACGGTAATAAAGCAAAGACAAACCAAAACTGAAATGTGAACGATGAAACCAATAAAATCTAAATAATGAATATTGAAATGAAAATACCAATCTTTAATTCTACACCACTGTGGGAACTGAGAGTGACATCGGAGACCTTGATCCACACCAGGTCATCACCCCTCCAAGCGATCTAAATTTTTTATGCTAGTGCATTCCCCATATGTGTAATATTAGGCCCAGCCGTGTGATTTCTCGTAGCAATAGGGCGCCTAGATGTCTGTGCTTTCATGTCCGTTTCACTGTATTGGTCAAATGGGAAACTTTGTTAAATAAATTAAGTGTTTGCGAATTATAGCGTTTCTCTCACAATGTTCCAACCCATAGTCTGAACAAACACAACCTGGTCCTAGCCCTAGATTTTCACGCCTTAATCCATCCTGGTAGCCCAGAAAGTTAGTCATCCTTAGTAAGCAAATGTAGAGGCCTTTAAAGTAAGGTAAGTGAATACATTTCAGGTCACCTTTAGTAATTTAATGAAGTCAGGTATTCAATTACATGTTAGTCAACGATGCAAGACAGACTAAGTTGCATTTTCCTTGAAATAAAATTTGTTTCAATTGGGTATTACACAATATCATGCCATGTTGCCTTTTGTTTGTAAAAATTCGATTAGCTTTGGGGATATTACAATATATATATATATATATATATATATATATATATATATATATATATATATATATATATATATAACATATAAAAATTGAAACTGACCCCGGATATGGGTTCTAGGTCGCGTTCATTTAAAGAAATTTTTTCAAAATTCGAAAGTTGGGATCTCCCATTAATGAATTTTTTCTAAAAAAATTTGTTCAGGCGTTTTAAACAAAAATGAGATCTTGTTTGAAACGTATAAAATCTGTGCAATATTGTTTCTCCAAATGTCAAAATCAAACATAAAAGACAGCAATTTTTTTCGAATGAAAATTTAAAATTTTTCCGGAACACCTCGTCAGATTTTCCTGACCAACGAACTTATCCAAGCCATTCACAAAAGGAAGGTACATGCCAAATTTTATCAAAATCGGCGCATTATTTTTTGAGTTATCGGTGTGATATATATATATATATATATATATATATATATATATATATATATATATATATATATATATATATATATATATATATATATATATATATATATATATATATATATATATATATATATATATATATATATAAACATATAAAAATTGAAACTGACCCAGCATATGGGTTCTAGGGGTCCTAGTTTGCGCTCATTTGCACAATTTTTTTCAAAATTCAAAAGTCGGAATCTCCCCATTAATGAATTTTTTCTACGAAAATTTACTAAAAGGGGTATGTTGGGCCAATTAGAACAAAGATCTAACCTTAGATGAATGCAAAGCAGTAAGTATGTTCACTGTTCCACTTTAGCCCACATTGACCTGTGTGCGTAGGTAGCGATGAGTCTCCATTCCAAAGTGCTTCACAAAACTAAGTATGCCAAACAAAAGGCCTACAATAAATATAACTTAGACTTTATTATAAAAACATTCAAGTCCCACGTTTAGTGACGGTGTGGTTTGTCATGAGTATTGGGGAATTTAGTCACCTTTATGTTGTGATGGATACCATGCGACAGGACCATGATAAGAATGTTCTGGGAAATAAGTAGATTCCACAGATGGATGGATTCTCTGGAAATGGCCCCAAAGTGTTTATGCAAAACGGATCCCCTTGCCATACTGTCACATCCATTTTCAGATTTCTGTAAGCCAGGCAAATTCTGTTCCTACGGTGAACTGTCAAATTACCAAATACGAACGGGGTCGAAATTGTGTGCGAATGCCTAAAAAGAGAATCGGGGAAAGGCAATATTACAACAAAGGGTTAGTTTATTGAAAGAGTCGTTCACCACTGGAAATATATGCCAAAAAAATGTATATGGAGCATGCATTGTAGAATAGAGGCAGTGTTAAAACCAAAGGTAGCTTAATCAGTGTTCGCTTGCATTGGAATATGGCTAAGAATAGTTTTGGCATGTGAAATAAGAATAATCATTAAAGTAATATTTGGTACACGCTTTTCTTGAAGCCAGAGAGCTGTATCTCAGTTGTGCAACGTCACGTTGCGTCGGCGATCTGACCCTGGCAAGGCTAGCAGTGTCACTGGCCTTAGTTCACACAATGTTTGTGTGAAACACTGCGAAAATATCATCCACATAACAAAAGCACACTCTAGGAAAATACTCACTTTCACTTTCAATATGTGTTTTGATTATACTCATCACCATTCATTGCAGACCTTTTTATGAGTGGACTTGGAACAATCTTAAAAGTGAAAGTGAGTATTTTCCTAGAGTGTGATTTCGTTATGTGAATGATATTTACGCAGTGTTTAACACAAAGAATTATAGAATTGATAATTTTATTGACAAATTAAACAATAAATTTGATTCTATAAAATTTAGCCACGAATTAAAAATTAATAATAAATTACCCTTTTTAGATGTAGTAGTTATTAAAAATGAAGACACTTTGAAATTCGATGTCCATAGGAAGGAAACCACTCTAAGTTACATTCCAGTTGACAAGCCACACGTATTCACAAAAAGTCACCAGTCTAAATTTTTGAGTAAACAGGTTAATTAATTTTCCTTTAAGTAAAAATAGATATACCAAAGAATAGGGGTGAATATAACGGATACACTGTTTGTATAGTGAAGAAATTAAGTAACAAACAGAAAACAATGAAAATGTTAGCGGAATCAATGACTTTTAGAAGAAAGAAGGCCAAAAAAAACTTTGTTTGCTTACCATTTGAACCTCGAATCGCGAGGGTCTAGACAGCATTTAAAAAAAGCCTATTTGTATCTAAGATTTTCGAAAAAATTACTTTTAAAAACCTGCTAGGTAACCCAAAAGACAAGGATAGTAAGGCCAAAATGTCGGGTATTTATGAAATAAGTTGTATATATTGTAATCTTCAATACGTCGGACAAACCAAAACATCTATTGGAATAAGATTCAAAGAACATTTAGCACAACTAATATCTGGTACTATAGATCGATCTTCCGTTGCCCGACATATTTGGGATAATAATCACCACGTAAATAAGGAGAGTCTCAAACTAATATAAAATGTTAGACAACCAGGACAGTTAAACGCTTTTGAAAGTATATTTACTGTTTTTCTTCTCCCTCAGGGCTCGTCCGCGGCTTTATTACCGTTAAATATAGTAATAATAAAATTTTTATGAATTTGGCTCCGCCGCCTATGGTTAGTCTAATTACTTTACAAGAAATACCGACAGAAGCCCGTCCGATAGACCATAAAGCAATTCAGATATTTCCGTCAAAAGAAATATGTTATTTTTTGTGTGGTTGAACCTCCCTTAATCGTTAGTGACCGGTTACGTGCAGAAGAATATAAATAGAGTTTTAGATATAACATATTTATAATTATGCATCCTCTAATGACTCTAAATTGGTTGGTGAAACGGTCATCAGGTTTTGATTGTGTTGTGGTGATTTGGGTTCTCCAATTGTGCTGACTAGGTTTCTAAAAAAAAATTAAACAGAGAGCCTTTTTAACCTAGATAGCGGAAGTTCTAGGAAGTCCCTATTTACAGACGTCGTTACTTGTATGATATTGAACTGCGCTAATAGTTTGCTGCCTCTGCCAAAACAAATAAACAGACAGACAGATATGTGTAATATATCCAAAATTCGGATTAGATATGGTTATCCCCGTGACAACCAAAAACGTAAACAAGATTATCTGCAAAAAAGGGAGACAAACAAGATATTTTCAATTACAGGCAACTCTCAATACTTAGTGTATTTTCTAAAATAATGGAAAAAGCGATGGCTGTACGATTGGAGAGCTTCTTGGGAGATCAGGGACCAGCACGGTTTCAGGCCTGGACTATCAACGGAAACGGCTGTTATTGACATGGTGCAGTACAGATACGACGAACTTGATAGGGGTCAGCGCGTGGTGGCTTTTATGCTTGATCTCTCTAGGGCGTTTGATACGCTAAATCCGCAACTGCTTGTGAAAAAGCTACAGTGCCTGGGTGTTCGGGGCCCTGTTTGCGACTGGCTGCTCTCGTTTCTAACAAACAGACAAATGGTAGTATCGGTGGATGGAGTGCAATCACGACCTTTTGATGTACAGCTTGGCACTCCGCAGGCAAGTGTTTTGGGCCCGTTGTTGTTTGTCTTGTATGTGAATGATCTACCTGAACATATTGGCGAGGGGAGGTTGTTCATGTATGCGGACGATACGATAGTGGTTGTGTCGGGTTCGGATACACACGAGGTTAGCCGGAAGGTTAACTCGTTACTTGAACGGTTCGGTAAGTGGTGTGAGGCCAACCAGCTCCTTATAAATTACCAGAAAACCGTATTTCTTGAATTCAGAGCCCAGCAAAAGCAGGGAATAAACCTTGATTTTCAGGGCACTGTAGTGTCTCAAGCCACAAGCGTGAGAGTCTTGGGGATAACTATGGACCAGCATCTTTTATGGAAAGAACATATTGAGGTTTTGTGCGGTAGGCTTAATTAGACCCATTTCCTAATATTTCGATTAGCAGAGTTCCTTGAGACCAAAGTACTGATGACTGTCTACTACTCGGAAGTTTATTCCTTGATATCTTATAACATTGTTGCTTGGGGACAGTCAGTTGAGGCGGAAAGAGTTTTTATACTGCAAAAAGAATAATAAGAGTGATTTTTGGTATGAGAGTAACACAATCTTGTAGTGCGCTTTTCGGGGACGCAAAAATAATGAGGCTAACATGCGTTTACCTATATAAACTTTTAAATTATATTCATGGTGTCAAAGATGGTCTAACAAGGCAGTCTGAGATGCACTCTTACTCCAAACGCCACGGGAATCTGTTTAGAAACAGGCAGTTCTGTAAAATGATGTACAGAAAGTCGCTCTCTTTTGCGGGGGTGGATCTATATAACAGGTTGGCCGAAACTATAAAAGCAATTCAAAATGTGAATGAATTTAAAGCATCGCTAAAATCTTACCTAACCAATAATTGATATTACTCCATTGCGGAGTATTTGTCTGATACCCGTGGGGCACAGAGCTGAGACGAACTAAAATTTTATTGTTTGTTTGTTTGAAATGTTCTCTAGTTTTTTTTTTACATTTGTTTTCATAGTTTTGTTTTTATTTTAACAATTGACGTGCTCAACCATTTGTAAATGGAATTAAGGCAAAATAAATTATTGACTATTGACTATTGACTATGCATTTTATCTCGTCAAATACTTTTGAAACTCGCTGCATCCAGTTGACTAACCGGTTTTGCATGAATTTCGTAGACATAACGTGCCAAGCCAGTATATCCCATGGCAATAATTAAAATACACCGTACACGTCTCCAATTGAAATATTTTACATACGAGCATTCTGCGAAGCTAAACTATCTTGTGAGGTTAACGTGATCCAGCAAATACGTTACTGTGTCGGTTAGAGGAGCTTATCCCCGCATAGTTAATTAATAATTATAGAACGGCACGCACACGCATATTTCTGTGATACATGGGATCTAACTTGGAGACCTATGTCACCGTCTAATGATCTTTTCTATATTTAGGTCATGCTTTCATTATTCATACACCCATCTCGTTTGGTTCGGTCTGCTTTCACTTCAATAAATCAGTTAATGTGGATCTTAAGTGGCCCTATTTTAAAGGATATATGGGGTTTTAATTAATCACGAACTACGTGTAGGATTTGGGAAATTTATAATGAGTTTCATAGCCAGATGGCTACAAATTACGTGCCTGTCGATTTCAGATATGCGCTACAGTGGGTAAATATGAAAATACGGATGTAATTAGATGAGCTGGAAATTTTCGATTATATCTATACAAGCAAGCTTACATATATATATATATATATATATATATATATATATATATATATATATATATATATATATATATAATATAATATCTGTTTGACTCACTCATAAGGTAGAGCATTTTTTTTATCACAATGTTAAAGGATACATTTATTATATATGGGGTAGGAGTTGCTTTTATGACTGCTTAATCTGCTTTTGTATTAGCCTTTCCCAGCTAGATTTGCACGCGGTCACTATGATTGCTGTCGCATTCTTTTTGAGAGTCGAGATAACCTAAAAATACCTTAATGAACGTATGTTAAAAATGTACGTTATAATGTACGAGGCGAATCAGCTAGATAGGCCAGTCGGTATTGGAAATAACTGTTGTAAAGCTATTATTGTTTTAACCCTTTCAGTCACAGTGTCCCCTCTACGGGACATCTAAATGCGTTCCATAGCGCAACATCGACATCATACCTCATGAAGTCACATTGTACCGTATAGAGTACACAATACTATAGACGTTGTAATGAAGTCCGATTTATTGCGGTTGTTTGAATAGCTAATAAGTCGTTTAGGCAGTATAAACAACGGATATTTGCTGGACAATAAATCTGACTCATTTTAAATTCACGTCAAAGTATGAAAATTCGCCAGAGCCGACACGCAAATTTTGTAGGAGGAACCGTATTTACGCCGGTCTGACAGGCGCAATAAGATTTATTCTAGGCGCATGTCAAGGAAGCGGGCAGAAAAGACGGAACGCGAACGGTTGGGTTTGATTCATCGCCGTGACAACAGGTAGCCGTCATCCGTACCTTGCTTTGTAATTTGTAAAAGCGTTAGTTAGGTGTAATACCTGGGGGAAGATTGTTCCGTGTCGCTATAGAGTAGCGAAAAGGCCGTGTGTTGGTCTGTTATTAATAAAGGATAATAGTCTAGGAGGACTGTGTTCTGTACAAGTATCAGTTTACAAGGTTAGTTTTCACTTCGGGCAACGTGAGGAAGTATAATTTGTAAACGGTTAAACTGGTTGTGTTTTATGAATGCTCTTCTATGTGAAATATTATCAGCGGGGTTAGGATTTCACGTGTATATAGAGTGTACTGGATTTAGTAGTGACCAAATAGTCACGATTGCCCATCTAAGGGAGATCTAAGTAAGGTAAATAATTATACCGTACTGTAGTGGAATTAGGGTGTTTTAGCGAATCAAAGCGTACTATACACGGTGAACCACGCTCGCTTGGAGAGACGTATGTCCTCTGGGAAATCATGGATTTATTCTGAAGGGTATGCGCTCGCTAAACCAGGTGGTTAACTAGCTAAAGTGTCCAGCCTAGGTAAGGGCCAAGCTGGTCACGTTTCGTACCCATATAAGGGAAACGGGAGCACGGACAGTGCTGATTTAGGGTAGTATTTAGTGTGCCCGGCATCGTGTGCTGTATTGGTGCGACTATGTTTGCTTTGAGGGACGGTAAAGTCCTCGGGGGAAGCAGAGATCAATCCAGAATGGTACGCAGTCACTGGAGGGCCTTGTAGGCTAGTTAGGGTGTTCCACAAAAATTAGGTAACGAATTACCTAGTGGTATTCATTAGCAAGTTAGCGTCGTGTCAGCGTGGGAACCGTTTGCTTGATCCCGTCGCGGATCCATTCTCCATTTGAGGTTTGGGGGGCCCTGCTTTACGCTTGCCGTGCTTTGTTTGCTGTGCTAATGTTAGCCGCCCGCTTAATTGGCATTAATTATTATGCGTATTATTTTAGGCGAATATCACTGTATTTTTAAATATTACACATTTGTTGTATCAATTCGATTGTAAAAGAATGTCTTGCCAGAGATAACATTATCTGGATTGAGATATGTCTCGGTATTCGCATGAATTGTAGCGAATTTTTTGTTTTAATTATTTGATTGATTTTTATTGTTGTCGATTTCATTTTGTAAATATTCTGAATGTTATTAGAGAGTTTTTATGTAATTAGTTGCGTTTCACTGCACTGCCTTTAGGTATTTGTACTAGTGTGGGTGTGTTAGAGCTAGAATCCTGTGACGGATTGTGACTAGCGGAGGTATATCGTAGTCGATAGTTGCCTGCTTAGAATATTTCCGCTTCCAACTTTATAAGTTAGGGAAAACAGCCATTATTCGAGAGTGAGTAATAATAACCTACTTACCTCTCGAGAACTCTACGGGACATAATAACTTACGACCCCTGGCTATAGTTTTCTTCTCCACTCGAGTTACCCTGGGACAAGGCTGTTATGAAACAGTAACTTTGTGGTGTTCTACGAGGGCCTTAGCAGAAGTCCCCACGGGGACCTGACCTCGTCCTATTCAATAGGGAATAAAGATGGCACCCGAGGATAGTTTAACTAAAAATATTTAGGCCACGCCTGAATGACGGATTGGCAACTTATCCGTCGGGCCGTCTGCTGAGCCCAGGGTTCATCACAACTTGCAGTCACGTAGCGCCATCTAGCATGCTCATCTTCAGGCTCATGGAGACTAAGCTAATTGATCGGTTTAGTCGGTAGTAAACACATGGTAATCGTCAGTTGTTCGTTCATATTTTTTTTGTGAGTGGGTTTAGTATTTATTCCGAGTACTTATGCAGATATCATCAGAGAGGACTGAAGTTGGACCTACTGTAAAGAATTGTAAGTAACAATGATTAAAACATGAATTATGTAGTACTCAATTTATGCGTACCGTCTGCGGGACATTGTGACTTCACGACATCTGAATACAATTCTTTGCAGGGTACATCAGTACGTGACAAAATGCCACGTGGTAGAGGTCTTACTGATGAAGAGTTGTTGGAGCTTATTGAGAGAGATGATTTTTCCGACATACCTCACCTGTCAGATGAGGATGATGGATGGGACGAATTGTCAGATTCTGAGAATCTGCCTCAAATGGAATCAGATGAAGAAAGTGATATGATGAGTTCTCATATATATGTGCCGACTCGGCAAATTACACCGCGAATGATCTAAAAGGGGGCTTCTAGAAAAGTTACAACTGACCAAAAAGGAAAACATCAAGTGGAAGAAGAATACTGACTTTGAAACTCTACATGTACAATGACATGAAACAGTCCGAGAGGAGGAAGTATTTCTGCCAGAGCCTATTGATTACTTCAAAAAATAGATACCAGATTCAATATTTTAACCAATGATTGAAATGATCAATTTGTATTCTACACAACATAATTTTGCTAGATTTCGAAGCACGACTATCCATGAAATAAAAACCTTTTTTGGCGTTTACATAATCATGGGAAATTTGAAGTTTCCACGTTGTAGAATGTACTGGAGTCAACACTATGGAATACCTATCATAAAAGATAACATGGCTTTCAGTAGATTCTCCAATATCAGGCAAACAGTGCACTTGGTTGATATCACACAAATATGTGATTCTAAAGACAGGCTTTTGAAAGTGCGTCCAATATACAATGCCCTGAGGGAAAGATGTCTGCAGCTACCCCTTGAGCGTCACCTGTGTGTGGATGAACAAATAGTCCCAATCAAAGGCCGAATGAATATAAAACAATATATAAAAAATAAGCCCAATACGTGGGGGATAAAACTATATATTCTTGTTGGGCAGAGTCGGCTGACTTATGAGTTTCTGCTTTACCAAGGTTCTACTACAGAAGTAAAAGAAGGGTATGCCCAGTTTGCAGCCGGAGCTGGGACAGTGATACATCTAGCAGATAGAATTTCAGGGAAGAATCACGGATTACTCTTTCACAAGTATTTCAGCTCTTATCACTTGTTTCAATATTTGCAATGGAAATGTATATTTGCTGTTGGAACTATACGAGTACATAGGTTCCAAAACCCTTCCCTACTAACAGACAAAGAAATGAAGAAGAAGAGGTGCATCACACATGTTTGTGAGTGAGGATGGTGTAGTAATAACGAAATGGTATGACAATAAGGCAGTTCTGATGGGATCTAATTTTGTTGGAGTGGGAGAAAAATACACTTGCAGAAGGTGGGATAAAACAGGAAAAAAGTTCCTAGAAGTAGAGAGACCAGAAGCAGTACGACCTTATAACACTAATATGGGAGGAGTTGATAAGATGGACTTCCCCTCGTCGATATACAGGTCTTATGTACGGAGCAGAAAATGGACAGTGAGAATGATAACCCATGAAATAGATCTGACGACACTGGAGAACTCCTGGCTCGAATATAAGAAAGCGTCCAAAGCTCTGTAAATTCCGAAAAAAAAAATGAAACGGATCTTCTGCGTTTACGAAAACTGGTGGCAGATAATCTTATCTATAATGAATTCAGTCGAAAGAGAGGCAGGCAAAGTCGGGACGATGCGCAAAGTGAAGACAAGAAGATGAAGAAAATATGTGAAGTTAGACCAAATAAAGACGAAAGGTACGATGGTTTGGATCATTATCCTGTTTATGACGAAGAAAATAAAAACAACTGGAGCTGCAAAATGGACAAATGCAGTAGAAAAACACATATATGTTTTTCTAAATGTAAAGTACATTTAAGTTCTTTGAAAGAACGAATTTGTTTCTCTAATTTTCATAATAAAAAGTAAGACATAGTGTTCAGTTTAATTTATACCGTCAAGTCACAATATCCTTCACAAGGGACATTTCATAAAAACAAAATCGCGCTAAATATACACAAATTTCATCGTAGAAAGAGAATGTAGTTGCTTCACAATGCCCATTTTTTTTTCAAACTTATCATAGGTGCGGGACTAAAAAGGTTGAACTTTTTATTTAACGTCAAATAGAAGTTAAAGTTGTGGAGCATCAAATTGTGTGTTCAACGAGCACCTTAAATTTTGAATTTGGTCAAGTACACACCGAGAAATTTCAAATTTTCCTAAGCTTGTTATATGTGAGATAATGATCTTAGGCGACATGAATATAATTTCCTGAGAATTGATATTGTATATTACACATAAAATAAAAATTATAATATTTATCAGTACCTACACTGCAATTTATTTTGGTCAAATTAACCACAATTGTGTGGCATATATATATATATATATATATATATATATATATATATATATATATATATATATATATATATATATATATATATATATATTGTTAAAATTCTGCTAGTTGTCTCACAATAGTATTACAGCTTGGTATCGCTTTACCTTTGTGGAGAAATTCATAAGACCCTCCAATATATATATATATATATATATATATATATATATATATATATATATATATATATATATATATATATATACACCAAGCTGTAATACTATTGTGAGACAACTAGCAGAATTTTAACAAAAAGACAATAACAGATAAACAATCAATCTCACTAACGGCAATTTATTCGACTTGCCCAGATAGTTTCTTGAATTTTCTTGAGCTATAGCTACATTTGATTTCTACAGACGACTACAACTTCATCGTAGGCAATAATTATAAATATTATCATGTTGTCAAGTTCATCGAACATTTTAAATATTGTAGAAAAAGTCATAAAATTCAGACCAGCAGGATTCTTAGATGAATATAATTTTTCCGATAGACAATTCGGTTTTAAAGCAGAAACCGCCACCACCGCTAACAACAGTAGGTAAGTAGTTTTTTCTTTTGGAAATACGGAGAGGACACCTTCATAGGCACCCGAATATAAGAGAGACGTTTAATTCGAAAAATAATTAAGCCATTCGTCACATTCGTATATGATTACTTTAGATATCACTTCGCCGTTCATGCTAATATATGAAAATATTCCTGCGCAATGCAACCCGAGGTCACACAGTCATCACACCCACGCATCGTTTGGCACTACAACTCCGCGAACTGGGACGAAATGCGAGATTATTTTTCCTCATTTACATGGGCGTCTGTCTGCTTCTCTCATCCTGACCCCTCTGATATCTCACAAAACGTCACCGAAATTATCCAAGCTGGCATGTAATTATTTATTCCACGTACACAGAAAACCTCTGCAGCCACTCAAAAGCCCTGGTTCTCTAAATCCTGTGGCAAGGTCAGACTTGAAAAGGTCAAAGCTCACAAAAAGCTTCTACACAATCACAGTCAAGAAAACTGTCAAGCATTTAACGACGCAAGAAACCGCTATGTCCGCATTCTTTCTGAGGCAAAAAAGTCGTTCAATAACCACATCAAAAACAAAGTCCTCTTAAGCTCCCGCGGCAGCAAACCCTTCTGGACTCTTTCTAAATCTATTGGGAATAATTTTTGCAAGAGCACGTTCCCACCTCTTGTCTCAGGGGATGAAATTGTTTATACCGCCTTGGGCAAGGCTGAACTTTTTGCCTCGTTGTTCGCCGGCAATTCTACTCTCAACCTACCTCCAAATGTTCAACCTCCAAAGGTCCCCAATGTCGCGCATAAAATGACGGATATCATTTTCAAAACTAAAAAGATACGAAAGATGCTCTCTTCTCCTAATACCAGAAAAGCCTCTGGTCTTGACGAGATCCCAGCAATTGTTCTCAAAAAATGCGCACCAGAACTTGCTCCTGTCCTGACTCGTCTGTTTCGCACATCTTACAATAGAGGCATATTCCCTAGTAACTGGAAAACTGCTCGAGTACAACCCGTCGCCAAGAAAGGATCCAAACCGCTTCCTAGCAACTACAGGCCTATTTCTCTCAGTTCAGTCGTCTCTAAAGTGATGGAAAAGTATATAAACACCGAATTACTAAAATTTCTTGAAAAACACAGTCTAATCCACGACAGGCAGTATGGATTCCGTCAGCGCAGATCAACTGCCGACCTCCTTTCCTTTGTCACCCATTCTTGGAACAAGTCTATGGAACTACACGGTGAATCCCAGATTGTCGCTCTAGACATATCCAAAGCATTTGACCAGGTCTGGCACGCAACGCTGCTTAACATACTACCGGCCTATGGCCTACCACCAAAACTCTGTTTGTGGACAGCAAATTTCCTCTCCAACCGGAGCATGTCTGTTGTCGTGGATGGCCATTCCTCTAAAATGTATCCAATTAATGCAGGAGTTCCTCAAGGTTCAGCTTTAGCCCCTACTTTGTTTCTTCTCCACATCAATGACCTACCGTCTAGCACATCCAACCCAGTTCACAGTTACGCGGACGACAGCACCCTCCACTCAAATATACAATATTCTAAGCCTGTCTCTTTAGCCCAATTAGATGAGGATCGCAGACTCATGGTGAAGTAGAAATCTTGTACAATTCAACTCCACCAAATCACAGTCTTGCTTTCTTTCCCGTAAGAGATATACCAGCCCTAGACCCATCACAATAAACAACCAAGTTATTCAAGGTAATGAGCCCTTTTGACTTGTCGGCATTTCTGTGGATGGAAATCTCAATTGGCACCAACATGTCACATCAATTGCAGAAGCGGCTGCTAAGAAATTAGGTTTCCTCTTCCGGGATCGCAAATACTTTTAACCAGCTAATCTCTATACCTTATATACTTCACAGATAAGACCAAACCTCGAATACTGCTCCAAACATCTGGGGTGCTGCTGCCGCTTCTACACTCGCTATCCTGGATTCCATTCAGAAGAGAGATATACGTCTCATCGGTTACCCCACCCACACCCAAAGGCTGCCATCCCTTGCCCACCGACGTGCCGTCGGTGACCTCTCTCTCTTTTATAGATATCTGCACGGGCACTGCTCAGAGGAGCTTTCTTCTAAAGTTCCTCCACCTGCTGCCCACAACAGATCTACCAGGGGAACAGAGCGAATGCACCTTTTTACTGTCTAGGTCACCAGACATAGAACATCTTGTTATGCCCGATCTTTTGTCCCAAGGACTTCAAAGTTGTGGAATTCCTTGCCGGCACACGTTGTTCCTTCTCCCCCGAGCCTCTAAACCTTCAAGTCCAGAATTAACAAGTTGCCTCTTTCCTCCTTGGCGACACCCACGGTACGATAGTATTCAGGCTGTAAGCCCTCGTGGTGTGTTGTTGAAATTAAAAAATAATAAAAATAAACATATTTAAAATTACGTCATATATTACCGTGTGACGAAGTCATTTTGTGTTCAGTACAGCTGGTATGTGCCTTAGCTAAATAATTAAATATAAGTACAACCAACTGCAATACTTTAAAAGCGAAAGTTAGAAATAAAAAAGCCTGCTTGAATACTGTAATTACTTTGGCAGGAAAAAAATCTGTTTTATAAATAGAATGACTTTTTGTTCGCAACACATAAATAAACAAAGCAAGTGCGTGCATAACTCTACTGAGATATCATCTTCAAATTTTGTATCCAGTGATCAACCGACAAAGG